>JAKOGI010000653.1:182500-207500 GCA_029747015.1 Carnegiea gigantea | reverse complement strand
AATATCACCCAATACTAACACATGAATCAAATCACCCGATGAGGTGAACCCATATGCTTTTGATCGCTCAGTAGCATCAAATACATAGTTCTTCACTATTGAATCATTCAACCCTTCACATTCAGTCTCCCGAATCTTCATAGTCCTCAAATCTAAAGAGCCTGCACCCCTCTCCATCAAGAACAAAAGCCGTTGCTTCAAGAAAGCTAAGGGTCGGCTGGTTGGGACAGCCAACCCATACAGTGTCCCATTGTCCCTAAAAACCTTAATTTTGCCACTCTCATCCACTGATAAAATGTATCGAGATCTACCAACATGATGCACTTCCAAGATTGAAATGGGGGACCCATTTGGCCCAATTTCCCCCGAATCAAATGCCACAAAATTTTCCATATGAAGGGTACTCAAATCCTCGCCAGCCGAACTCTCCCAAAGCCTATGAACCAAAATAGTCCCGTTACTATGTCCTGTAACCAACATGCTCTCATTCATAAAAGCTGACATATAAGAAAGCATTGCAGTCACAGGTGAATCAGACAGGGTAGCAAACTGAACCAACACATCTCCATTTCTCAAAAAGACATAAACCCTACCTAGATCATCCCCCACAGCTATATACTTACTTGAACCCTCATAATCTCTGAACGGCAAAACATTAACACTTGTGGCAATTGAATCCAAGTTCACTGCCGCCATAAACTGAAATTTCTCGGACCAAAACGGGCTGTACTTGGTGACTGAACCCGTCTTGAATCGATTCCCTTGTTCAGCAGTCTTACCCCTAAAACCCTCCTCGTCAACATCTCTCCCCAACTTGTAACTTGGTCTATCAACCTTGTCTTTGCCAATAAAATTCTGGGTATTTTCCAAACCACCAATATCCATCGATCCATCAAAGCTGGACTCTAATTTTGCCACTAGCTCGCTCAAATTCCTAACCAGCTGCTCTAGCCTATCAATCTGAGCTTGGTACTGGCTGATAGCATTGTTATCACAACCAGGAAGAAGCTGATTATGCTCAGTTAAATGGATGTCACAGTTTACAAAAAACCCATCAAGATTTTGGGAAGAGAAAAGAGAAAGCAGCAAATATAGCACAAAGAACTTGCCTTTTCTGCGACAAATGCCCATCTGTTCAAAACTTTATCACTGTCTGAGTTTGGAACCGCAGCTAGATAGGTTGAGTCGGCGGTGGCCCAGCGTATGAGCAGGATTTCGGGGGGAATACGGATCTGGGTCGAAATTTGAGGGCGGTGGGAGAGGGGTGAAGACTGAAGACTGAAGACTGAAGAAAGACTGCGTGTAATTTCCAGTGTTACGTTTACAGGTAGTAGACAGTTTCCGATTGACTTGTATTATGCGGTATCTGGCAGCCTTACATAGGGCGACAGCCGACGGAAGGGCTTGCGTGCGTTCTTGCAGGTGAATTTTTGCTTGGGTTTTTGGACAAAATCAGATATGCTCGATTTTCCATGTTATTTCCCAGCATTTGTCTAATTATAATTATAACTACAATTATGAGGGACATGGCTTTTTTATTTTAAAAAAACATATTTGAGGATATTACTTTGTCCAATAACTTTTTATTGTAGTTTTTGCAACTTTTGGGATTGCTATTACATGTGTAACGTTGTTAATGAGATTTTAGGTTCTGTTTGACAAGTAATTGTTAGCTATTAATAGTTTTATTCTGTAGTTGTAGCTATTAAAATCAGTTTTTTTAGGAGAAGAAGTTATTCCAAAAAATCATTCATCAAACAACCTAAATAGTTATTTAATTAAGTTAAACAGTCAAATCTACCTCAAAAAGTCATTTTTGAACAAAAAGTTATCCAAAAAGCTATCTACAAAACATCCCCTTAGTTTAGTGCTAAAATTAAGAAGTTGGATACATTAAATCCTTTGTTCGATTTACCCATCTTCTATTGTATTGTAATGACATTGCACTACCATTTGTGTCTGCTTCAAACCCAACAAAAAAAAAAAAGTTGTGTAACCTCAATCTAAAATATTTATTTTTTTCTAATTCATATTTTATATAAATTAATAAGTTTTCCAAAAAATTTTAATAAATCTACATTAAAATGCTTATGTATAAATTAAAAGTCTCTCGCTAATCAAATGGTAGAATATTGATGCAATGGCCACACCAAAATATGTAATTGCCTCTGCAGATGTATGTCTTATGACCCCTCTATATCTATATGACGTCTATCTATCTATCCATCTATCTATCTAAATGTAACTAGTTTTGAGTGCACTAATAGTAGGTTGGCAAGTGTACGTTGGTTGGATTGTTGACTAGGCTTGGTGTGGCAACTGACTAGATTCTTAGTGTAAATTATTCATCCTTTTTTGTTATTAATCATTAAAGGGCATTTTATAGACATGCGTACTAATATTGTTGGTTATCATATCCTATTCTCTATCCTCACGATAAAAAAGAAAGAATAGACAATATTGGACATTGACCCGAGAAAATGGTTGACACAAAGCGAATAGAATGATTAGACAGTTTACTGTTGATTAACAATGATGATCATATCTGATTTCAGTAAGTTTTTGCTACTAGGTCTTGGATGAAGTCCGAGGTTGAAGCCTAGTGGAAGGCTCGGTCCTATTGTCCCCATAATCCATGTAATCCCTACGATATGTGGTTTGTATGAGGGACATGTGACATCTCTGATAAATCTTTTAATTAAGGGATAAATCCTAGACAACAACCGGGCCCAAAGAAAACTATCCTAATGGAAGTCTATTAAGAAAGGAAATTGTCTAATAAAGAATAGAATACTAATGAGAATGAACTAGGGTAAATGGAGTTCAACGCGTATATAAATAGCCTAGGATCATAGCAAATATATGCTTTTGAAGTTGTTCTACTCTCCACCTAGCCAATTCTCTAGTCATGTTTTCTTCCCAATTCCTCTTTAACTTGAGTGTCAGAAGCTATTATGGAGGAGGAAATCCCCCTTTTGTTTAAGAGTTCCCTACAAGGTTTCTTGGTCAAGGATCCAAAGTCTTCTTGTGTTCCAAGCAGCATCATAGTAGATCCTGAGCTGAAACATTTGATGTCATTTGTGGGGACACGACTTAAAAACAATGCCTCATGAGAAAGCAAAAAAAAAAAAGGGGAGGAAAGAACGAAGTAGGGGAAACCAACAATCCTACCTAAGAAAACCCCATTTTTCGAAACATAGAAGTATAGAGTCCTATGAGGATTGCCTTTGATGAGAAACAATCCAGGCACTAGAGGAGGTCATCTTGAAGAATGGCCAACCTAAGGGAGGTCTTTCTAAAGGATAATCAACCATTATGGAGTCACTATGGGACTCTCCGTAGATAGCCACCCAAATGGCGTAAATAATGATTAATGAATTAATTACACCATCCACAAAAGAAATAAGGGCCTTTAGGGCCACACGATGCTTGGAATTCCTTACTCCAAAAGGATAGGTGTGTCCATCAAGGTTGTCTCTTAATGATCATTTGGGGCCCTCACTTGTCTTGCACAACATAACCCCCTTCATAGTATAAGAGGAAAAAGAGGAGAAATTAGATCCAGAGATACGACATCCGAGGGGAAGATCTTAGTGATCGAAAGAGCTCAGAGAGCACCTCAATAGAATAAGAGCAAAAAAGCAGCATGGACACTAATAGGAGCAAAACACTACCTTGGAAATGGCAGTGTCTGTACAGTTGAAGATGAATTTATAAAAGTACCTACAAAACATAGCAAACTTCACACCTAGTGTTGGGAGAAAAGCTTCCACTAATCACCCTCAGACCACACAATCTGAGGAAGATATGGCAAGCAACCAAGAGCAACTTCTTCTAAGCCTTGTTGTACTTGGAATCTCCCTTTCATCATAAGATCCTTAATGAAAAGCCAACAAAAAAGGTTAAGGTGCCCCAATTTGACTTTTAAAATGGAAATTCTAACCCCAAGGAATACCTAAGTGCTTAGTTAACCTAGTTGCACCTCATACTATCCCTAAGTCAATCTCTACTATGCAGCTACTTCCAAGCAACTCTCAAAAGACCAGTATATATTTAGTTTAATAGGCTCCTTACCTCATCCATTAATTCCTAGGAGAGTCTTTAAGTCCTAGTTTATGAGCCACTTTATGAGAAAGAGGAGGCCTGCTAGGAACAACTCTATGCTCATGAAGATAGTTTAAAGAGATATAAAGCAAACCTCATTCAAAGGTTCAATAGGGAATGTCTCACTATTACTTATATGAATGATAATGTTGCACTAGTAGCATGGGCGGAGCCATGAAGGGCAAAGGGGGTTAATTGACCCCCAAGTTTTTTGAGGGAAAAAAATTAAATGTGGGATATTCTGGTGGAAAAAAATAGATATATATTAATTAGTTCCTAAATACTTTACAAATATGTGCATAGTAGAGTGGTTGATTGTTTGTTGCTCAGTGTGGAAGATTGTGGGTTCAATTCCTCATGTTGCCCTCTGCATATTTTTCTTTTGAATTTTTGCGAGTGCCCTTTAAGTTTTTTCTATTTTTGTTCCTTGTACTTATTTTGAGATTGATTTTTTTAAAAGTCTGTCGACGACGATATCATGCTTTACTTTCAAAACATGAGATCTCGTAGATTACAACTTTTCTGAATGTATTAGCTACGCACTTCATTTTTAAAACTATTAAAGTTTATATTATATGTATTATTAATCTCGCCCCCCTTGCTTTGAATCCTGGCTCCGCCCATGACTAGTAGCCTTCACTAATAGGGTGTAAGAAGAATCCTTCAAGTGTCACTGAATCAAAAGCTCTCTAATACCATTTTTGAAGCCTCAAAAATAAGGGAAGGATACATTTATGTGGAGACCACAGAAGAGGAACAACACCCAAAAAGGGATGACTTAACAAAAGCTTACGAAGGGCAAGAGAAGTAGAAGAACAACAAAAAGAAAGTACGAGACAAGGTTTGAGAACATCTTCAACACTCCCAAGAAGGATATACTGATAGAGATTCAAGGAAAAGTACCTCTGAACAAGCTAAGACCAATTAAGCAAAAGGCTAAGCACAATGATTGAGTCAAGTTGTGCAATTCTACTCTTACATAAGCAGTACACAAACGATTATAAGGATCTAGATGGGTTCTAAGAGATTTGGCTTACAAGTAGTGGCTATACCAATACCTGAGAGACAGGCCATATAAGAAAAGAAGAGTACTCAGGAATAGTCAAATAAGGGGAGATGTTGACTTATAGGAGAAGGAGCTCAGATGTGTAGTTCACATGATCTTAAGACAGCCTCCCCTTGTAAGTCTATTTAACAAAGCCCTCAAGGGTCATCTATATACCTTAGACTAAGACCCTTCAGGTTAACTAGGTTATTAAAAGTCATCAGCCACAGATGATTTTTAAGGAACCACAATTCCTTCACCAGCCTCATGATGACCCCATTGTAATAAAACTTCATATTGAAAACTATGAGATCAATAGAGTGTTGGTGGATACAGGAAGTTTAGTTGACATCAAGTTCTACAGTTACTTTACGAAGTTAGGTTTATAGGATAAGACCTTGGCCTCAGCCCCATATCCTATGACCGCCTTTATCAGTATAGGCACCTAATTCGTGTCCGTGGTGATGACAATCACCTAACTCTCCAAAGATGAAGCAATATCATACTTGAGCTCTTATGAGATAACCCATACCAAAAATGTTTTCTCAAGGAAGAAGAATTCTAAAAAAGTTTTAAAACAATTGCAAAATTTCAAAAGTTTTAAAAAGGATTTAAGTGATTTGCTCGCGTGGGACTTCGAAACTGAGACCTTAGGTATGAGTGACTGAGCAATGACCAGTAGGGTGAAAGATTGCATCGTGCTACAGTCTACTAAAACTAATTTCATAAGCAGTGGTGGTGGCGAGATGCTATTGCTACTAAGGCCCAATGACAAGTATTCGTAGCCTAGCGACTGCTTTGGAATATGTGATGGAGATCTCTCCATGCCCCTTAATTTGGAGAATCAAATTAGCAAGGTAATCTTATTTTGCTGACAAAAGTATAAATAAATCATCCACATTTTGTTTAAGAAGCAAAACAGCAGGTCATGGGTTGAATCCAGCAGTAAACCTAATTTTTGAGAGCTTAATTACTTAGGCCTCCTTACAGTTTAAGTCTAATATTTTTCAATGGCTTTGAAGTTCAAGAAGTTAGCTTTCCATCAAAACAAGTTTCAACCATTTGGACTTCATTTACCTATCCAAATCAGCCATTAAACCCAAGCTGTCCAGACTATCCAGTTGAACCAGAATGTACCCAATTTTTAGTATGTGATTTCTTAAGCTACATTATGGTTTAAGTTCTGGAGTTTTGCATTTTTGGGTTCACCTGGATGTTACCTTTCAGGTCCAAGCAAGCAAAACCAATCATGCTCAGTCGAAGTGAAGAAATCAAACTATTTTATCAACCCTGTCAGCTTTGGTCCAAATCTGCGTGGTAAAATGTTTAAGTGGAACTCTCCCACTTAAACATGTCTTAACCTTGATGTTTTTACTTGGGGGATTTGTACACACCCTAAGGAGTCCCCCTGTGGCCTAGAAATGAAATCATGCTCACTTTTGATTGGGTTAAAAGAAGGCACAAAATCGGCTGTTTTCAAGCTTTTAGAACCCGGCTGAGTGTTATGTGTTTTTTCCTTCTTTCAATGGGTTTGCTCAGCTCTTTCCTTGCTTGGTGGCTTCAATCACTAGTCAAGCAGCCAGGAAACACCATGATTTGCTGAAGAAACAACACTGAATCATGTGAACCAATGAGAAAACAAAGGAAGATTCAGCACCTTGCAATCTGATTGGATGGTCGAAAAGAGGAAAGCACTTTACGGGTGCTACTCTTTATTTTCTCTAGTAAAGCTGATGTATTAGACTTAAATACATGTATTAAGGATTAGTATGATCATTTATTTGGCTTTCATTGAATTCTGGTTGTAATTAGTTTAGTTAAAGCAAGATGGTAACTTAGTTTAGTTCTAAGCGCATGGTTTAGCTAGTTTCCTAGGGATGAAACCTTAGTTGCTAGCTTACGACATGTATTAAAGTGAGCCACTGCCATTTTGTATTACATAACTTGAATTTTGAAAGAAAACCAGAATTGAGAGCATTTGCTTTCGTTTTCTTTAAACACCTCACTTACTTATCCTTAATTAGGCTGATTAAGGTGGTGATCAAGTAAATCTTAACTCTTAATTAGGTGGTGTTTCTATATCCTAATTGAGGTTAAGGGTCCTAAACTCAAACTTAGGGGTGTTTCTGTATCTAAGTGAGAGTTTAGATTATCATTTATCCCTTCATTCATTCGTGGATTCACTTAAACTCAACCTTGATTTCAGTTTGTTATCTTTGCATTTGCAATCAGTTTTGAGTATTTATGAATCTCCCCCACAGATACACCAATATGTCACTATAACCTGACGTGCTCCAACTGCCGAATCTCCATGCATTTTGATTGATGATGGATGAAATTCATCTAATTAAGGATTGAAAGCTGGATTTAAGCTAGATTAACTCAATTAAATTAAAACAACTTCAACCTCTTTATAAAAAATTTGGTTAATGAAATTAATCTTAATTCATTTTAAATTGATTTCAATCTTTGATTTGGTTTTTTATCTTGGTTTTGTTTTATTCTTAATTTGATTTTTATCTTGATTTTATCTTTTGTTTAGTGAGATGATTTGCTTAGCTTAATAACCTTCCTAACACTCTAAAAATAGGACTCTTCTCTTCATTTTGACAGCCATTCCTCACTATACATACCTCTGTAGACATGCTTTCTTTCTCTCAAATGCATTCTTCATTTCTAGTATCAGTTTTTAATAATGAATTAAACTCTGCTCAATCCTCCTCTCAAAATCCTTGAAGTTTTCTACTTAGACTGGCTCTCGTCCTACCTTAACACAATTGAGATTTAAAAGGAGCCAGAACATTGTTGCATCGCCTAAACACTTGAATTGAGGTGGTTGTTGAGGGCTATAAACTTAATATTATAATTTAATTATTACTTTCTTTTAGGTCTTTGCTTTTTACTATCATGTTTATTTTTAGTCCTCTATGGCTTGTGGATTCCTTGTTCTTTCTCTCTAGTTCATATGAAAATTACCGAAAGTGCCCCTGACTAATGGTTTCTACTAGTGTGGGATAGAAAATGGCCAAAGCTTGGCCAATTTTCCTCTCTACATCTCGCGACCTTCCCTCTTTCGACGGGGAAGCATCACATCAGCTTTCTCATAGTGGTATTCTTGATGAAACAACACATTTTATATAGATGCCAACACATTTTTAAAGAAATGCGCAAACCTATAATTCTATAGAAAAAATCCAATTTCTTCTTTAAATCAAATTCTTTTAAACCAATGGGACAACTGGGGGACAAATGATTGGACTTTCAAGGAGGAGGGTTTTTAAATATTATAGTGCTTAAGGTTCTTGCATCGGGATTAGATAAATAACTTCATGGCTACAAGCCATAAAAACGAATTCAACAGTGCTGTTAAGATCCAATCGATGGTGGAAAACCACTATTAGATTGTTGCTCAATTATAGTCTCAAATGAATATGTTAAATTTTATATTTTCGGTTTCATGTAGTTGATGTTTTTGCATGAATTATTCTTATTTAATGAGGCATCTAACAAGAAGAATATTTTTGGTAACAAATTGATAGCAATTCATCTCAAAAGAATTCAAATGTTCAAGAAAACAACAAATTTACATGGTCACTTTATTATGAGCATATTTTTATGTCATATATAAGAATAGAAGCATGAATGCATAATCATGGAGGATCAACTAAAGAAAAGCATTATGAGGGAGACAAAATTAAAGAAAGCGATAAACAAGATTATTCTCTTTAATCTATGGCTCTCAGAACCTACCTCGATCTGAATTAAGTGGCAAAGCAATGGTTCTTAGCTTCCTTTCTTCCTAAATGCATTAGGGTAGGATGCTCTAGTCCTTTCAAAACCAATATCCTTTTGCGAGAGGTTCTGATTGAGGATTTCAGTAGAGTTTTGTTAGAGTTTTGCTATGGAGAGAGTAAATTTTTCCCTCTATGTAGAAATGTGTTGAGAGGAGGAAAGAGTATAGTTTTGATAGATAGTGAATGTTGTTCTAGAGTGAATGAAGTAGAGTCTCCTCTAGGTCAAGATGTTCATAGGACGAAAGAGTACTTTTCCAAGAAGGTGAATGCACTACTAAACAAAGGTCAAATAGTAATGAAATTTAACAATAGGAAATACATCGATCGCTACTAGCAATGGAAATGACGATGGAAAGGGTGAAAAACATATATAGTAGACAACGGCGACAGAATCAATGTTGGTTAGTTTTCGTGGAAGAGGGTTGTCGTCATCAGGGATGCTAGAAAATTCCCTTCAATTATGACTATATTGTGGATGAAAGTTGAATCAATGTAAATGATCTCCTAAATTAAGCCAACTTACAATGAATAAAATAAGCGTTACTTTCAATTTTATAAAAATTCAAGGTAGAGACATAATTTATTTAAAAGTGGGAATGAATTTATGACCTCACACATGGCACTATTGATGCCTTAGCAAGCAGGAAGCTCTACTAGGTCTTCTAAAATCACTGGAGGACATAACTACTCATAAATAGAAATACCTAGCAAGTTCAAGGCTCTGCTAGTCTTATGAATATCAACAAGCCAAAGGCTCCACTACAACACACTTCCCTAGTAAGCATGAGTCTTTGCTAGTCTTATAAATGTTAGCAAGCATGTATTGTATCTCCACTAACCCCACCAAATATGGATAGCACTTCTATGGTCATAGCTTCAAGATTACATATATACAAAAGTAACACAAGTGTAACTCTAAGACTTGTCCCAAAATAGAAAATATCTTTTTGTAGGATTCTTATAGAACATATATTCAAAATTTAATTTTCAACAACTTTAGATTTAAAGGCTGCAAGTAATTACTTGAATACGAATATACACACATATCAAATAAGATCATTTTAAGCTCCTAAAATAGCTCATAATTCAGCAAATTCTACTAACAAACAAAATCAGTCCATCCACATTTTACATAGGACAATTATTCAAAAAATCACAACTTAAAAATATACACATCCAAAATTCAAGAAAAATTATTAAAAATTTTCAAATATTATAACAAATCTACAGTTGAAATTTCAAAAAAAATTTTCTCTGCCAACAATGCATGAAAAATCAGACAGTGAAGCAGGCATGCCAAAATCTGAAATTCATTTCTAAGTTTCAACATGCATGCTTTTCCTAATTAATTTCCAAGAAAACTTTCATCATCTCAATTATGAATAATTAGAATACACTAGAAGGACATTAATCTCGTACTAATCGTAACTCATTCAATCATCTAGATTATCAAATGCTCATAGACACACAACTTTATAGGACGTTTCTAAATGGTAGATTGGGTGTCTATTTATTTCAAATTCAAGCCCAACATATCATATTCATGAATCAATTCCATATAATAAAATGCAACAAAATTTTAGAGAAAAGAAGATGGAAGAATTTACTCACATTAGAGGTCACAGCTTCTTTCTTGTATCCCTCTTCTTCTTTTGGCTAAGTGTACAATTTAAGAAATGATTTTGTGTGTGGTGAAAATTATTTCATCCTTAAGTATTTATAGAGTTCTTAGACCAATGCGTTTACGCATACTAAGATTACTTGGCTAATTACGAAGACATGCACACTTTTGACGTAATAAAATTGCAACACCTCTTAATTTTGACTTCCATAGGCTTGTCACCTCGCTGCCTTATGTGTTATTTAGTTATACTACTTAAATTTTTTTTTTTCTAGTTAACCTTATTCATGTATCTGACTTTATTTTCTTCATCATTAAGTGTTCTGATGCATCTTAACAAATACCATCAAATGTATTAATTTACCAAGATTTTGGTGAACTAAATACTATAAGAGCTTACTTGGGATCATTTTGTCAAACTATGGATATATATTTACATAAACCCACACTCTGTTGTTTTTTGGGGAGCTAAAGTTCTAAAATGCAATACTAACAACATAAACTAGTAGAAGAACACACAAATTACATCTTAACACATAGGCTAAGATCAGTAGCTATTTTCTTTGAGGTGTTACATGGAGCCCAGTCCAACTTTTCAGCATACATCTTTGTCACTTGACTCTAAGATTACTAATCATCTACTCAATATATTCTGAATTCAATGTTTTGTCACCTCAATTGATGGCAACAATTGTATGGCCTTTCATTATGCTCATCCTAGAGTAGCAATTGATAATATTTCTTATTAGTTCCTAACTTATGCTAACATAGGGGACAAAAATACCCCAAAGACAACATTATAGCCGTCATTTCTTGCTATACATGCTTCTTTTCAAGCAAGCTGCCTAACAAATTCCTTCTAGTCTCATTTGAGGGATAAGTTTTTGATCGTCTACTTCTGCATGCATATAAATCTGTGGTTTCAAAACCTCACTATTGTATTTGTTGAGTTAATACATAGCCTAATTCTGATAAGCAGAAAGAAGAAAGCCACTAGTTCTTTTTTGAAATCTAGAATTACTTATTTTGATTTAAGAAGAAGATTTTGGACCTTGTTTATTGTGCCCTTCAATTTTGATGTGTGAACTAATGATATTGGCGGGGAGGTTTCGTCTAATAGTAGATTTTAATGTCTAAGTAGCTTCTCTTCTCCAATTGATGCAAAACGTGTTCAAGTGGTTGTAATTTATTTACTTTGAAAAAAGAATTTATATTTACCTTATTTACGATGTATTTGTTAGAAAAATATCTAAGACTGGGCTACCTTTGCTCTAATACATATGAGATACATGGTAACTTTGTTTTTTGGATATTATGCTATGATTATCTAAACACATTATTAATAAGGTAAAACGCATTTCCCTGCGGCTTTCAGGACTTCTAATGCTAGAATCGCGTCTAATTTAAACTTGCACACAACAATACTAGAATCGTGTCTAATTTAGGTATAACAAAACTAATTTTAGACCTTGTGAACAAAATTGATCAGACTTTCTGTAACATCCCAAATTTCTAATTCATTCTTTAACACTAATATTAACCTATGTGGCAGCGGAAAGACCTAAATGGAGTGTTACCGCCGTATTTTCTTCGTGGAAATACCACGATGTGTATCAACCTAAACTTTAATGCAAAAGGTTCTTTACCAATGCTTCAGTTTAAAGATTTCCAATCCACAACTAGAGCAACGACTAAGCTAAACAAAATCCATTACAATTTCTTTTCCAAGTGAACTAATTTAATCCAAACTATAACTCAAATGAAGGAGCCTCGTTCTAACTTTTGGTCCTCATTCCCATGAGCATGCATCTCACCTGATAAACAAAACATTTTACAAAAAAGAGATAAACTCAATAACAAATACCCCTAACAGTAGAGGTACACACACAAATTCATTTTAAAAAACATTTTAGGGGTGGGGGAAGAACACGGGTGATTCAGACAATCCACTTTCTTACAAGAGCATTAAGTACTCCTTGTTAATTAGTTTCAGTGTTTCAAGGGTGGGCGACCCCACTGAGTCTCATGGCTTGCCCTTAGGTCGAGAGCAGCCGCTTAACTGCAACTTGGCCTACCGTCACTCAGACGGTTACCGCTTAACTAACCCTGGCCTACCGCCTCAGTGGATGGTTACCGCTATCCTGACCTACGCCTGTCCATAAAGAGGCATGTGGCCACTCACATGCATACACTATACCTGGGGAAGGCTAAAGGCCTTCGAAACACAAAAGAAATCCTTTTAGTCAATCTCACCCATTCAGTCGATCATTACATATTCAGAATATTAATGCCCTTTTAGACCACACACCTAGTCCAAGCCCAGCCCATTCCAGTCTCAAATATCCTTTTTTTTCGTTTGTAACTCAACCAACATCAAGCCACACATTCACTAATTTAGTAAAACAATGCAATTGCAGTTCATAAAGAGAAATCGTATCATGCACACACAGTCCAACACCGAACCTTTGCATAATATGTTTCAAATCATCCTTTAAGCATAAACACAATCCACATTTCCATAACACATTTGGGGAGGGGTTAGGGCATGCTTGTTACTTAGAAATCCATAAAATTATGGGCTCAGTTTTCTTAATTTGGCCTAATAATCAGCACCTCCAAAACAGTGTCCACAATTAGTCCAAATCTTACAAACCACATCTACAGCCTATCTCTCGCTTAAACCTAATTTTTCACAATTTTTAGACACCCTTAGAAATTTCCAAACATGGTTATTCCAGTATCCAGTGCAGGTTAGAAATTGGGTCTGATTTCAAGAAGCCATAGCTAGAGACCCCGACATCAAAATGTGAAGGTTTTACCTCATCTGGAAAGGTCAACTTGTCCCCTACAAGTTCTATGTTCAATGTTTCTCCCGAATCTGCCAATTACTAGGTCGAAAATCTCAAAATTTTCTACCCTACCACTGACTATCCTGATCTAGATAGTCTCAAGTAATTTACCCATAACTTGCTTAATTTGACTTTGATTCCAGTGATTCAAAAGCCCTATTGTAGAGGATAGTTTGGACTAACTATCATAAAAATTTTGCCATTTTTGGATCAATACAACCCCATAGGAAAATTTTTAAAGTTGATGTATATTCTGTCCCCAACCAGTGACATTCTGCCCAAAATCCTTAACCCTAAAGTGTGTTCCTTTTAGGCCAAGTTTTTAATAACAACCAATCAATGACTGCCCATATCGATCTTAATGATCCTACACCCCCCACTAATCCAAGTCAAGCCAAGGTTTTTTTTAAAATTTAATTAAATGAAAATTAAATACGACTATTATGCTCACCTTGACTCGGTTTTGGGGAGAAGAGTGATTAAATCGTCACACCCTTGACGATTAAAACCTAAAAAATTATAAAACTTATACTAAAATTTGCACACTGTAATTCTTAACCCAAAAGCATAAAATCATGCCAAAAACATAAAAAGACTCTAGCTTTTAGGTCTTGTATGCATGGGGTTGCATGGGGTGCATCCCACTTACCACAAGCAAGGAGGAGAGGAGTGTGAGGTGTGGTGGTTGGCGGTGGTGTGGTGGTGGCTGTGGTGGTGCCGGCGGTAGCGCACCAAGAACGAAGGGGGATAGAGAGAGCAAGGGAGCGAGAGAGCCAAAGAGAGAGAGCAAGAAAAAGCGAGAGAGAGAGAGACAGCATAGCTAGGGTTTAAGGGGGGCGTACGTGGGTGTGAGGAAGAGAGAGAGGGGCTCGGCTAGGGTTTGCTTGGGGGGCCATGTAAGGGGGTGGTGAGGAAGAGAGAGAGAGAGCTCCAGGGTTGGGGTGTAGGGTTTTGTTTTAGAAGGGAGAAGGCCCATGCAAAAATTACAAGGCCCTAAATAAAATGAAATAAGGTTTCTAAAATTTACAAAGAAAAAGAGAGGAAACAAGGTTGAAATCCCATGCAAAGGATATTAAATCCCCGTCTTTCTCAAAATAGCAAGAACAAAGAAACAAGGTTTGCAAAGAAACGTTTTTTTTTTTTTTCCTTTGGCATCGACTTGGATTGATTTAGGCCATGGCTCCTAAGTCGGTCCATGCTAAAAAAATAAATTATCCCAACAACAAATTTTCGGGGTTTTACATACTACCCCCCTTAAGGAAGTTTCGTCCCCGAAACTTCACACGAACCTGGTTATAAGAATAGCTGAGGTTACTTGGCCCGCATCTCCTGCTCTGGTTCCCAGGTTGCTTCTGAAACCTCATGATTTGCCCAGAGGACCTTCACCAAGGGCACCGTTTTCCTACGGAGTTGTTTCTCCCTCCGGTCCAGAATTTTCACAGGTTGCTCCTTATACGATAAGTCTTCCTGGAGCTGTATGTGATCGGCCTTGATTACATGCCAAGGATCCAGAATGTACTTCCGCAGCTATGACACATGGAACACGCTGTGTACTCTCGGAAGCTCAGGCGGTAGTTCTAATCGATGTGCTACCTCCCCAACTCTTTGTATAACTGGGTACGATCCAATGTACCTTGAGCTGAGCTTTCCTACCATACCAAACCTTACAATTCCCTTGGTTGGGGATACCTCAAGAAACACATGATCTCTTACTTGAAACTCTAAAGGCCTGCGCCTTTAATTGGCGTAACTCTTTTGGTGGCTCTGAGCGGCTCTCATCCGCTCCTGAATCACCCGAAACTTGTTAGTGGTAGCTTGAATCAGTTCGGGTTCAATGGTCAGGACCTCATCAATTTCTTACTAGCAAAGCGAAGTTCAGCACCTTCGTCCATATAGTGCCTCGTACAGAGCCATCCCAATACTTGTGTGATAACTGTTGTTGTAGGAGAACTCAATTAGTGCTAGCTACTCATTCCATGCGTTCTTGAAGTCTAGAGTACAAGCTCTCAGCATATCTTCTAGTGTCTGGATGGTTCGCTCTGTTTGCCCGTCCCTAGCCAGATGAAAAGTAGTACTAAAATGTAATAACGTTCCAAATGCTTCTTGCAACTTCTGCCAAAAACCTGACTGGAACCTAGTGTCTCGATCTGACACTATGGAGCTGGGTACTCCATGTAGTCTGACTATCTCCTCGAGGTATGCTCAGGCCAGCTGGTCCAGAGTCCAGGTATTCCTCATGGCTATGAAATGCACCCTCTTGATGAGTCAATCCACAATAATCCAGATTACATTATTCTTTTTCTGAGTCAGAAGTAAGCTACCAATAAATCCATGGATACTGAATCCCACTTCCACTCGAGAACATCTAACGGCTGCAGAAGTCCCGCCGACCGCTAGTGTTCAATCTTCACTATTTGGCAGGTTAAGCACTTTGCCATGTAGTCAACTACCTCCTGCTTCATGTTGCTCTATCAGAACATCTGATTGATATCCTTATATAATTTATTTCCTCCTGGCTATATTGAGTGCAGAGTATTATGATCTTCATCTAAAAGCTTCTTCTTAAATTCCTCTACAGCGGGAACACACACCTGATTGTGGAACTTTATAGTACCATCTTCATGGATCACAAACCCGGGCGCTTTCCCCACTAATATCTCCTCCCTAATCCATTCCAGTGGAAGGTCTGTAGCCTGTGCTACACAGATCTCCTCTATCAGCGTTGGCTGTGCTTTCATAGCGTACAACATAGACTGGGTTCCCCAGGTAATTACATTAAGCTCCATCCTTTGGAACTCCTCATATAAGTCACTGGGTAGTCCCAACAAGCAGTTGAGTGCCGGGTACGGTCGGCGACCCAATGCATCCACCACCACATTCGCCTTCCCTGGGTGATACTGAAAGTGTACCTCATAGTTCTTGAGGAATTCCAACCACCTTATCTGCCTCTGATTTAGGCCCTTTTGCAAGAAGAGGTATTTTAGGCTTTGGTGGTCAATGAAGACCTCGCAACGTACCCCGTACAGAAAATGCCTCTAAATCTTTAGTGAGAATACGATAGCTGCTAACTCCAGATTGTGAGTTGCGTAGTTTCGCTCGTGAATCTTTAATTGTCGCGAGGTATAAGCTATAACACGTCCCTCCTGCATCAGCACGCATCCTATCTTTGACGCATCACTATACACCGTAAAGTCTTTATCGCTGGTGGGTAAGGCTAATATAGGCGCACTCGCCAGTCTCTTCTTCAGTTCTTGGAAGGCTTCCTCGCAATGCTCTATCCATTCATATTTATGAACCTTCCTAGTTAAGGTGGTGGGTGAGGTAGCAATCTTTGAGGAGTCCTGAACGAACCTACGATAATACCCTACCAAGCCCAAGAAACTCCTCACTTCTGTTGAATTCTTTGGGGTCAGCCACTTTGTTATGGCTTCTAGCTTCTAATGATCCACAGAGAATCCCTCATTAGACACTACATGCCCTAAAAATTCCACTTGTCCCAACCAAAACTCACACTTTGTCAACTTCGCATACAAATCGTGTTTCCTCAGTGTCTTTAGAACGGTCCTCAAGTGGTGGGTGTGATCTTCCGGAGTCTTCGAGTAAACCAATATGTCGTCTATCACCACAAATTGGTTCAGGTAAGGTTTAAAGACTCTATTCATGAGATCCATGAACGCTGCTAGGGTGTTTGTGAGCCCAAAAGCATCACTACAAACTTATAATGCCCATAACGGGTATGGAACGTAGTTTTAGGTATGTCCTCATCCTTAATCCGGAGTTGATGGTACCCCGAACGAAGGTCTATATTCGAGAAGGTTCTCACACCTCTAAGTTGGTCAAAGAGGTCGTCTATTCTGGGCAAAGAGTATCAGTTCTTGACCGTGATCTTGTTTAGTTTCCTATAGTCTATGCACAACCTCAGAGTTCCATCCTTCTTTTTCACGAATAAAACCAGGGCTCCCCAGGGAGACATACTAGGTTGGGTATACCCTTTTTCTAACAGCTCGTCCAGCTGTATTTTTAATTCCTTAAGTTCCGCCGGTGCCATTCGATAGGGTGCCCTAGAGATGGAGGTTGCTCCAGGTACTAGATCAATACAGAACTCTACCTCTCTAAGGGTGGGCATAACGGGAATCTCCTCTGGGAATACGTTCGGAAATTTCCACACTACTGGAATGTCTTCGAGGGAGGGCTCAGCCGCCTCAATTTTCACTACGTTATATAAGAACCACTCGCATTCTCTTCCTAACAACTTATAGGCTTTCATTACTGTAATCAGCTTTATTCCAGGTCTTAAGACCTTCCCTTTTTATACTACTATTTCCCCATTGGGCCTCCTTAATGTGATTCTTCGTTTTGGACAATCTATCTGAGCCTGATATTTTGCTAACCAATCCATTCCCATGATAACTTCAAAACCAATTAATTCAAACCTATATAAGTCAACCAGGAACTCATGCTCATACATCCTAACAGGGCAGTACTCATATAATTCCTTGCACTTTAAAGTCTTCCCATCAGGGAGAATACTGGACAGCAGAGAGGGTGTATGGGTCAGAACTAACCCCAATGTCTCAACCAGTCTAGCAGAAATGAAAGAGTACATAGCACCCGAATCAAACAAAATATCTACTGGTTAAGTTTGGATAGAGAATGTACACGTCACGATGTTCAGAGCATCCTTTACTTCTTCCTTGCGCATCACATACACTCTGCCCCTAATGTTTCGCGGTAGTTGGTTAGGAGGTCGAGTCGGGTTCTACTGGGGTGCTCGGCCCTATTGAACTGAGTTGGCCGCTACCCATTCCTATTCTGATACGGCTACTGAGGTTGTCGTCCCCCGTGACTCTGACCCGCAGGGGGTGGGGGATGTGGGCAATCCTGTATCTGATGCTGAGGGCTCCCACAGCGGTAACACCTCTTTACCAAGCGGTATTCCCAAGCTTAGTGTCCTAGCTTCCCACAAGTATTGCAGATCACCTTCGACCGAGTGTTGGGGTGTTGGCCTCCACGTGTATTTTTGTTGGAGTAGGAGTTCCCGGGAGGCCTCCTGTACGGACCTTAAGGGTGAAAGTTCTCTCGTTGATCCCCCTTTCTCTTGATTTCATGTTGCTCGTTGAAGTAGTTGCTTCTTTCCCTCATCGCCCTTTCCACGTTTACTGCAGTGTCGTATAGATCCACATACAAAGCATATTGTCGCACAGACATCCTCTCCTTAATACCAGGGTTTAGCCTAGCTTCAAAACGATTTATCTTTAACCTCTCGTCAGCTACGAAGGCCGGGGAAAAGTAGGAGAGCTCCATGAACCTGGAGGCATACTCGAGCACACTCATTCCCACCTACTGCAGCTGCATGAACTTATTCTCTTTTTTTTTCTGAAGGGACATAGGGTAGACATGGTCCCTGATCAACTCCTTTGGAATCCCTTCCAATCGAACCCAGGTTCATACTGTCTCTAGCGCATAGTGGCCCACTAGAGATCAGCCTTGTCCTTTAGGTAGAATACAGTAAAGCCCACCTTCCACTCCTCAGGGTATTGGAGAGTATCGAACAACTTCTCCATGCCTCGGATCCAATCCTCGAAGGCTTTGGGGTCAGGGGTACCATCCTAGATGGGTGGATTATGACTCGCGAACCTCTTGAATATATAGGAGTTGTCATCGTCGATCTTCTTTTCCTTAGCCTCCATCAGTCTCTGCAGGTGCTCGTTCTACCACTGAAACGGCTCCCCTTATTTCAGTAGTAGCTCCAGTAGTAGGAGGTTGGTAAGTTCTGCTCCCGTGGGTGGGTTGGTTTCCTCCACCTAGCTGCGAGACGCATTCACATTCTTGGGTTCATGGAAATATCCAGGTTCACGTGGTGTCTCGGAGTGAGGTGGGGTCCGGTCTGGGATTCATCATTGTTTCCCTCCATCCTGGTCGGGAAATAAATCGAGTTTAGTTTCTTTCTAATTGTTTGTGATACACAAGCTACTGTAGTTCAGCAAGACATTGTATACTACTGTATCATATAAGGTTAACATGCGATTTCGTTCACAGTCATATTCACTTTGCCACGTTCACGTGGTCCAATCACTTCATTATATGTCCTATACACACCTCATTGATAACGCATTCACATAACTCACATGATTCACAAGTCACGGCCAGTGATAATGAACATTGCATCTATATAACTCAAGGAAATTGCGATGCATTGATTTGAAAACAAATAATAAGTGTTCTACACCAATACTTTTCATCACATAAGTGCTCGATAATTTTATTAACTCATAGAGGCTTAACAAAAGAACAGAAAGGTAAACTAAACAGCGTAGTCCTAGAAAGCAAAACTTTTAATTAGCTACTAGCATCTACTGGCCAGGGGCATCCATTGCGCAGGTACCCTGACACATTCTTCCATATCTGCCCTGCTTCCAGCAGGTAACCTTAGGCTTAAGTAGTTCTCTCATTGGGTCCTCCTCTAGGTCTTCTTATATCAGTGGCTCCTCCTCAGGGTCCTTATCCTCAAAGGGCTCCTTCTCGGGTCTCTTGGCTTCTAGGGGCTCCTCCTCGGGTTCCTCATCAGGGTCTTCTCCTGAGTCCTCCTCCTTTCTGGGGTCCTCCTCAGGGTCTTCCTTCGGGTCCTTCTCCTCTATTGAGTGCTCCTCGGGTTCATACTCAACTGAGGGATCATCCCTAGGGTCCTCCTCCTCGATACGTTCCTCTCCCGGCTCCTCATTCATTGGCCCATTTTCTCATACCGACTCCTCATCCTCAGTATCCTCCTCAGTTGGTGGTGGTGGGGTGTCGTCCTCAGTGTCAGGTGAGGGAGGTTCATCATAAGAACCTACATCTATGTGGTAGTCCACTAACCCACGCAAATCCAACCCCATAGGCTCCCACTCACACAAATAACATCCGCTGGTGATGTGAAACGGCCTAGTCTTAGGATGAAGCTTCTTAACCCTATAACACCATAGTGGGTCCCTTGAGAGTGTCAAAAGGAAGAATAGGGCCTAGTTCTGATCAAATCTCAAGTAGTCATTCGGAATCTCCAATAACCTCCCATGGATAAAGGTCTCAGTCCTCTTTGAGTTGCTTTCCAAGCTAACTCTAGGCATCTTCCCCATCCTCTGATAATGGCATTGTCATCCCATACATCCACAATAGCAAGTCACATTCATCCTATACATTAATAGATCAACATTAGATGCATGTTTACAATTAAGCGAACATATGCAAACATGCTCCCTTTTTTCCCGTCGTACACTCACACTCCGAGTAGTCCTTAAATCTATAGGTTTTTAAATTTTAAAATTTTTTTATTCCTGATTATAACCTTTTAGGTGAGCCTTCAGGTATGTCAACCTGAGCTCTGATACCACTTTGTAACACCCCGAATTTCTAATTCATTCTTTATTACTAATATTAACCTACGTGGCGGCGGAAAGACCTAAATAGAGTGTTACTGTCGTATTTCCTTCGTAGAAATACTACGCTGTGTATCAACCCAAACTTTAATGCAAAAGGTTCTTTAACAATACTTCAGTTTAAAGATTTCCAATCTACAACTAGAGCAACGACTAACCTAAACACAATCCATTACAATGTCTTTTCCAATTGAACTAATTTAATATAAACTATAATTCAAACGAAGGAGCCTCTCTCTAACTTTGGGTCCCCATTTCCATGAGCATGCATCTCACCTGAAAAACAAAATATTTTACAAAAATGAGATAAACTCAATAACAAGTAAAGGTACGCACACAAATTCATTTTAAAAAACATTTTAGGGGTGGGGGAAGAACACAAGCGATTCAGACAATCCACTTTCTTACAAAACCATTAAGTACTCCTCGTTAATCAGTTTTAGTGTTTCAAGGGTGAGCGACCACACTGGGTCTCATGGCCTGCCCTTAGGTCGAGAGCAGCCTCTTAACTGTAACCTGACCTACCGTCACTCAGACGGTTACTGCTTAACTAACCCTAGCCTACCGCTTTAGTGGACGGTTATCGCTAGCCAGACCCACACCCATCCATAAGGAGGCACGTGGCCACTCACATACATGCACTATACTCGGAGAAGGCTAAAGGCCTTCGAAACACAAAAGAAATCCTTTTGTTCAATCTCACCCATTCAGTCGGTCATTACATATTCAAATTATTAATGTCCTTTTAGACCACACACCTAGTCCAAGCCCAGCCCATTCTAGTCTCAAATATCCAATTTTTTTTTTCATTTGCAACTCAACCAACATCAACCCACACATTCATTAATTTAGCAAAACAATGTAATTGCAGTTTATAAAGAGAAATCGTATCGCGCACACACAGTCCAACATCAAATCATCCTTTAAGCACAAACATAATCCACATTTCCGTAACACATTTGGGGAAGGGTCAGGACATGCTTGTTACCTAGAAATCCACAAAATTACGAGCTCGATTTTCTTAATTTGGCCTAATAATCAGCACCTGGATTCAAAACAGTGTCCACAGTTAGTCCAAATCTTACGAACCACATCTACAGCCCATCTCTCGTTTAAAAATAATTTTCTCCAATTCTTAGACACCCTTAGAAATTTTCAAACATGGTTATCCCAGTATCCAGTGCAGCTCAAAAATTGGGTCCGACTTCCAAAAGCCATAACTAGAGATACTGATGTCAAAAGTCAAAGGTTTTACCCATTATGGAAAGCTCAATCGTCCCCCATAAGTTCCCCTGAATCTGCCAACTACTAGGTTAAAAATCTCACAATTTCTACCCTACCATTGACTGTCTAATTTGGATAGTCTCCAGTAATTTGCCCATAACTTGCCCAATTTAAATCCAATTCTAGTGATTCAAAGGCCACAGTATAGAGGACACCTTGGCCTAACTACCAAAAAAAGTTTGTGATTTTTGGATCAGTACAACCCTCTGGGAAAATTTTTAAAATCGACGCATATTCTGTCCCCAACCAGTGACATTCTGCCCAAAATCCTTAACCCGAAAGTGTGTTCTTTTTAGGCCACATTTTTAATAACAACCAATCAACAACTACCCATATTGATCTCAACAATCTTACACCCCCCACTAATCCAAGTCAAGCTAAGGGTTTTTTTTAAATTTAGCCAAACAAAAGTAGAATACGACTATTATGCTCACCTTGACTTGGTTTTTGGAGAAGGGGGATTGAATCGTCACAACCTTGACAATTAAAATCTAAAAAATTGTAAAACTTGTATTAAAATTTGCACACTTGAATTCTTAACCCAAAAGCATAAAATCGTGATAAAAACATAAAAATACTCTACCTTTTAAGTCTTATATGGATGGGGGTGCATAGGGTGCATCCCAGTTACCACAAGTAAGGAGGAGAGGGGCATGACATGTGGCGGTTGGCCAGTGGTGTGGTGGTGGCTGTGGTGGTGCCAGCGGTAGCGCACCAAGAACGAAGGGGGAGAGAGAGAGAGAGAGCAAAGGAGAGAGAGAGCGAAAGAGAGAGAGGGAGAGGAAGAGAGAGAGAGAGAGAGACAGCATAGCTGGGGTTTAAGGGGGGCGTGCGTGGGTGTGAGGAAGAGAGAGAGGGCTCAGCTAGGGTTTTCTTTGGGGGGTTGTGTAGGGGGATGGTGAGGAAGAGAGAGAGAGAGAGAGCGCTCTAGGGTTAGGGTGTGGGATTTTGTTTTAGGAGGGAGAAGGCTCATGCAAAAATTACTAGGCCCTAAATAAAATGAAACAAGGTTTGTAAAATTTGCAAAGAAAAAGAGAGGAAACAAGGTTGAAATCTCATGCCCGTCTTTCTCAAAATAGCAAGAACAAAGAAACAAGGTTTGTAAAAAGACGTTTTTTTTTTTCCTTTGGTGTTGGCTTGGATTGATTTAGGCCAAAGCTCCTACGCCGGTCCATGCTAAAAGAATAAATTATCACAACAACGAATTTCCGGAGTTTTACTCTTTTTATAGGTTAAAAATGTTGGTTTTAGTATTGATTCTAAGAAAACACGAAGACTAGACGAATTTGTGTATGATTCTTTTAAAATTATTGGCATGTTTAAAGAAGGATTTGCTTAATTGAATCCTATAATTCTTTATATATGTAAAATTTTTCGAGAAATTAATTAACCACACATTCATTGCGCTAATTTCAAACACAAATAACCCTTCATAAACCAATTATTTCAGACCTATTAGTCTATGCGCAATGATGTACAAAATTATATAAAAAATTCTGGTTAAGGGGTCAAGATCACTACTTGATTGACTAATTTCACCATTAGACTAAGAAGATTGATTCAAGACAACTTCTTATTAACATATGCGATTATGCATAAATTTGAAAATCTCAAAGGCAAGTTAGCATGGTCGATGTTAAATTTGATATGAAAAAGACGTACAATAGGATAAAATGAGATTTTAACCCATTCACCCCTAGATCGTTTACAAATACCCACGAGTGGAGGGGCTTGCTTACCACCTCAAGTCTGTCCTCCTCTTTTCTCTCTGAACTCATTCACAACTCCTTAAGAAAATTGGTGATGGGTAATGATTGGGATATCCTAGGTAATGGGGGATGAAGCACCCGTATGACGATAATACTCCTTGACAGTCTTCTACGTGCCCAATCTCGATGAACTACTCTTTTTGTGTTGATAATAGCCTTTGCGATCAATCTAGTTCTTATATGATTATCAAGTTCACCAAGACTGTAAGTTTGTATACTAACTCCTACTTAGAATAGAATGATAGTCAAGGATTCACAACTCCTTTAGTTAGTGAAAGTTCTACTAAACGGGCTTAATGTTAGTGAGGCCATGCAATTGTGCTTACTAAATCTTGCATTGGTTAAGCAAGCATTGTGTCATGGGAAGAGATTAACACACCTCTTTGTCTTAGGCAAATGATAAGATAAAGATTAAAACAATTAATAAGTTATAATTGTTGGGCATATCTCACACAAACATTAATTTATGAGCCTATGTGTACGCTGTAAAATCATTAGAGGATTGGGTACTAGAAATTATAAAACTCAATAATTATCTATTACCAAATTGGTACACAAATACTACATATCAGTGATGCATATTTGTATCTAAGATGTCGAAGTGAGGCACATCATGATGACTATACTTTTCTATTACTTTATTTTTGAGTCAAACAAGTTGCTCCTAATCAAAATGAAATATAAATTATATAATGAGAAACATGTTTTGTCCTGCCAATGAAGTAGACCTTATGTTTCATTTACCAACGTTAATCAATAATTGGGCTATTAATTTGCCTAAATATGCACATACGACTGAAATGGTCATACGAATGGGATGTAAATCCAATATTGTTCAAGTACCATGACCAAATAATGAGTAACATTTTATTATGTATGAAACAAAATGATGTGAAGTTGCAAAACGTATGTTTAACAATACGGTATCATATTGTACTAGGCCTTTTTGGTTTACTTAGACTCAATATCCTGATTTAATTTATGTTTCTTAAGTTTTATTTTGTTTGTTTTTTGACTTTTAGTACATGTTGTCTTTATCAAACCTATTCTCTGGAATAATTTTGTTTTCGTTAATATCCTTTCATTTCAATCGCTTCCTTTTATTTTACCCAATGTTAGTGA
>JAKOGI010000653.1:105000-180000 GCA_029747015.1 Carnegiea gigantea | reverse complement strand
TACACACACATACATATATATACATCAAAAAAAGAAAAGGAATAAAATAAATATGTCCACAACTACTATATAGTTAACTGCTCATATGAATGAAGTAAATGGGATAAGGAGACGAGATAAAAAGGATGACTAGTAAATAAATATTTATCAGTTGGAAGATGTGTACAAAGTAAGTTGCTAATACAAACTTTATCAAACTTGAAAGGCATAGTGCACTGCAATTCATTTTCTTATACAAACTCAAAACTCAGAACAAGCAACCAACTACAAAGTTTAGCTAGAAGATACGTACAACTACTAAACTTAGCAACAAAACAAGGCTAGATCTTCTACTTAATGGCTACAATCTTAATCCTATATCCCAAACAAGTCTTATCTTATGTCATATCCTCTATAAGTTCGACAATCCTATATGAGTCAGATCTTGTTTAATAACTTCATCATAATGTTTATTTGGTCTATCTCTACCTTACTTGCACTTTGGATAGTGAATCATCTCATACCTCCTTATAGGAGCGCCTAAACTCCTTTTGATCTAACCAAACCATCCGAGACTTGCTTCTAGCATCTTGTCTTAAGTTAGTGCGACCCTCACATTCTCTTAATGACTTCATTTCTTTTTTGAGTCGATGTCACATGATCTACATCTAACGGACCAACCTCATCTTACAAATAGTTTTAATTTATTTAATTTTTTGTGTTGAGAAGGTATAAGACATTGCACTTGATCACATAAAAATTTAATAATTTTTGTTTTAATTATCATTTTATGTCAATTACATATTTTGGTGCAAAGAAAGACGTAAAGCCCAATATAAGTAAAATTATAATTTGTTTATATTAATTACATTAAGTTAGGCCATATCAAGTATGATTTTCTTTGACTATCAAATATGCTATAAGCACATTATTGCATTTGCTTTAATTGTGCCTTTTAATCTCGAAATTACCTTACTCCCCTGCAGAAACCACAAAACCACCTCGCTCACTGTTATTGCTCATTGGGTTTAATTCCCACCATCGCCCTCCAACCAAACGCACGCACGCACGCACGCTCCTGGCGTTTTGCCTCCGGCCCCGAACTGGGTATCTGGTCGGCGTCTTTCAACTTTCGGCGCTGATTTTCTCCCACCGGTGGTCGGTCTTTCCCTCGTCGCCGGCGCCGCCACAATCGCCACCAGGCCCGCGGCCTCCTCCGCCACCACCGCGTCTACCTCTGATTCTCTCTCCTCACTACCATAAATGTCTGTAAGCTTCCCAGTTCTGACCCATTTCATACTAAGCTGTTAATTGTCTTAGTTCGGAGGAAAATTCTGCTTCCCAGTTCAAATTTTTAGTGTGGTGGAATTTCGGTTGAGCTCTGTTTGTTTTCTTCCGTCACTGTTTGCATATGGGAATGCAGAATTCTTGATGAGCAGATTTGACGAATTAGTGAAGTAAGTTAACAGTTTTGTATAAATTTACTTGCTACGGATGGAGCTGTGTTTAAATATGTTCCCCATCTCCCTCCTAATTAGGGTTTATTGTGCGATTTTCTAGCGCCAAGAAATCAAACCCTAAACCCTAATTCGGGAACAGTAACAAAGACGAATTTTATCTTCTTTTTTCGCTTTCTGGGTCTTCCTAAAGTTTACTGTCAATACTGCTCATGTTTACTGTCTTCTTAGTCTTATGCAGTTACTTGTGATCAGCTGACTTATTTGCTTCATTGTAATAATCTGTTCCTAATTCTTCTAGCTTTTGACTATATTCTGAAGTATCCTTCTTTGTTATGTTTGACTCAGAGATGCAGGTCCTTCAGGATTTGAGAATGCGTCTATTTGACAGCTAGATGCCTGACCCTGGGGACAGTTTGCATGGCTTCATCAAATCTACGTGGCGAATTTACTCATTTGTTAGTGAGTGGATATGCTGCCTAACTTTCAGACAATCCGCTGATTCGGTGAGTTTGAATCATTAATCATTAATCAATAAAAAAATTTAGTTACCGTACTTTTCTTTGCGGTTTGTTAGTGACGCATTCTGTGTGGGGCAGGCCAGATCTCCAAGCTCCTCATATTTTGAGTGGATCAAAGGACAAGGAAATCATTGTTCAGATTTCTTCAATATGGAGCCCATCGACATCTCCTCCTCAGATAGTGATTTTGACACAGATGATGATGTGGAGGCTGTTCCTTCTCCTGAAATAAAAAGGCGTTTACCAAGTTGGTCTTCTGGATCGCATGCAAATGCAAACATATCTTCTAGTAGAGGGTCCACTAGTAGAGGGACACCTTCGTATGCCATCCATCGTTCTCAGGCTGATCCTGGTCCAAGCACAAGCTACAATGTGGATGCTGAGCTTAGGTTTCCCCAGGAAAATGGAAATGGTATTCAGTCAAAAAGATATGATGAAGGTCTTCATGGGAATAATTCAACATATGCTCAAAATCCAGAATATCAACAGGACTCCGTTAGGAGGACTCTTCCGCCATCATTGCAGCCTCTTGGGATGCGTACTAAGCAAAACAATTCGTGGGACAACTTAAGCCGTAATCATGGTGGAGACAATAATGGCGGTTTTTACCATCCAATAGGTCTAAGTTCGGCAAACGCCCGGAGCTATGGGAAAGAAAGTTTCAGTTGGGTTGGGGATGAAGATCTTCATAACCATTCTCGCATTCTCCCTCATACCTTGATGCGTGGAAAGCCTGTTTCTTTGGCACAATATGCTTCAAATGATCCTTTCCTGAATACTGGATTTGGGGAAGAGAGGGTCTCAGGAGATGAAAGATTGATTTTTCAAGCAGCATTACAGGTATATTTTGATGCGTTAATCATGCTTGGTACTGCACCATGTCTTGTTCATGAGATATGAATATGAATTATGTCATGAAAGGAAGAGCTTGGTCCTCCCTATATTCCAGACCTATTCTGAATGTTAGTGCTGTTGTAGCAGACTGGTTTGAACTTGGCCATTGTGAGTTCTTGATTGCAGCATGGGCTATTACTGGTCTTTGACTGATACCCCTACCTAGGACCTAGGTTACAACTTACATGTTCGGGTTATCAGAAGCAACCTGTTTTAATTCTTTTACATTCTCCCAAGGTAATAAGTTTTTCCTTCTGTTTTCCCCCAGATTAGTGAATACGATTTTACAGAACATTAATTGCAATGGGGATTCGTCCAAGAG
This sequence comes from Carnegiea gigantea, assembly GCA_029747015.1. Classification (NCBI taxonomy): domain Eukaryota; kingdom Viridiplantae; phylum Streptophyta; class Magnoliopsida; order Caryophyllales; family Cactaceae; genus Carnegiea; species Carnegiea gigantea. Next base: position 176,827 of record JAKOGI010000653.1, on the reverse strand, counting down.
ACTGCTAACTAAAAAAGGAGCATGCCAGTGATTATGTATATTTTTGATACGGAAAGCCCGGCGGACCCGTTAGATGTAGACAATCAATGTCAGGCCAGAAAATCATCCCGATCTCATCTTGAAACACCATCTTTGGAATGTTAAGGTGAAGCTGGATTACGAATGAAGAACTCTTTATGATTTCCATTTTAGCAAGTTGGTTATTAGGGGTGATTCCTACAATGGAATGGAGGATCCTGATACTGCTTCATCAGGCGTTTATGGTAATGTGTCAAGAATTGTTTAAGGAGAAACCAAGTATAAATTCCTGGGAACTCATCAAAACATATAAAACCATGGAAAAAGAATGAAGAAGGATTGTCTCCTTCCTTAGCTTCCTTGTGGAACCCAATCCTCTCTTCGATGGCTGACCTTTGTTTCCCTCCCCACTCTGTGAAATATCAAGCTATGCTGCCCCCCCTCAAATTTTTTTGATACAATGGAAATAATCGATACTGTACATGGTATATAACTTCTGAAGAGTCCTCATAGGAAGCATCTCTAGTTGCTAAAAGATCTCATTTCTAGGACAACCATGCTCTTCATCACTTTGTGTGGTAGTGCCTCATGGAATTCAGGGTCCTTTTGCCCCTAGCTCATGTCATCCCCTGATGGCAAGGTCCTTGTGTCTTCTTTATGTACATCCTGCCACACGAGATGACTTTCTTTTCTTGCCCAGTCCAGATGAACTATTCTCATGTTGCTTGGCTTCTGACAGGAATTGTTCCGTGGGATGAGTAGTGCAGATGGATGTTATACCGGCTTGCTTCTGCTCATCGGTTTCATATAGACTGCTTGCACAACGGTTTCGTGAAATGAACATATTTAGGATTAGGGTCATGACTTGATGCAGCCTTAGGCAAGAGGTACATGTTTAAGAGCACACATTGCTTAAAAACAAATACCTTTTGATGAGAGAAAAATTCATATTCTTGATAATGGCAGTAGACTTTCTCAGGCTAGACCTATGCCTTCGTGTGGGTAATTGCATAAACCAACAAGAAAAATATATGCCTATGTTTGTCAACAGCAGCAAGAAAGAAGCAGACAAATAAGGCCTGGAGACTCTCCACCAACTTCTTTTTTCCCTGTCAAGATTATACATCCAAGATGTGCCATAAAAATCCACAATATGAATACTTGGGATCTTTTTATCTTTCCTTGTTGTTTCTTTGTCATAGGAGATAGATTCACTAGAAATTCTGCCTTTCTGCTTAAGCCATTAGAAATGCGCCCTTTCTACTTGAAGGTTTGTATGTTCTAAACAACTCAAACAACTGTGAATTCCTGGCATACCTGAAGGTAAACTATAGCCTTTTTGTGCCATTGGTTTTAATTAAATTTTTCATAGGCTTCAAACGAGTGTCTTGCTTGCCCTCTTATCCCCTGGTGTCATCAACCACCTAATTATATATATATATATGTATATTGGTAAGTAATCAAAGAGTTATATTAAATGGACACCAAGGGGATGTCACCCATGTATAAAAGGGACAACAAAAACATTATACCCTTAAGCTCTTATCTATAATGCAATCGACAAAAGCCAAAAAATTTAAATTTTTGTTACCACTAAGCCCCACACTCCCAACTATACAACCACCTAATTATTTGTATGCAACAACAAGAAGGGATTCCAATATGAATTGCCCTCAGTAGTTTTAGCTGGACAAACATTGCTTGGAGTCTTCATTTTGTCTGATTTGTCTCTGGGCACAATCCACCGTGGTTATGGATATGGAATCTGTATCCAACATAGGTACTTGCAATTAGACATGGTAACAGGGGGCAAGGAATTTCTTCCCCCCCCCCCCCCGGGGGGGCTAGAGGGAGAAAGAAAGAAGGTAATCTCAACAATTTGTTTGGCATTCTACTTTCAAGGATTGAACTGTATATTCAAATGGAAGGAAGGAGGAGGCGGACTTACACACACACACACACACACACGCAGAGAGAGAGAGAGAGAGAGAGAGAGACACACACATGCTCTCCTTATGCTTTTTCCCCTCTCCAAGGAAACACGATCTGGGACAGGTTTTTAACTGAAAACGTCTTACTTATTTGTTTCTATTTTGTGGAGCTAAGATTGCATTTCATATCACTTTTTAATTTACAATTATCTCAGTATTTATGTTTCATGGTTGCTGTTACCTGCAGGATCTTAGTCAGCCAAAAGTTGAACTTGATCTTCCTAGTGGGCTATTATCCGTCCCTCTGTTGAGACACCAGGTTTGTTTTATTCTTGATTTTATGCAATGTATGGTAGGGTGGGGTGCAATGCAACACTGCAATTTATTTGTAGAGTGTTCATTGAATTTCTTCTAGTGATTACATTGCCTTGCATTACACATTATAGAGATAGCATTTTTTGTTAGGTGATTAAGATGTTATGAATTTTATACTTAGAAGTTCTAAATATATGTGTTTTGCTGTCTTGCTGATTACCTGTCCTATGTACTGAATTTGCACAAAGTGTGCTGCCTGGCTTACAGACCCCTTATTTTTTGTGACAGAAAATCGCGCTGGCATGGATGGTTCAGAAGGAGTCAAGAACTGTTCATTGCTTGGGTGGAATTCTTGCAGATGACCAGGTTTTGCTCACCCTCCCTGGTCCCAATGCTTAATGTCCACCTTGTTTTTATGCAAGCATGATTGCTTGTATGTGAATATTGGATGTTAGATTTGGTTCCATGGGAAGGCCACCTTTGTGTTTATGGTTTTATACTACCCAGTCTGTATGTATTGCTATCATGCAACTTGTGATCGGGATGGTTATTTAGAGCAAGTACTAATGATATATTTCCCTAAAAAATGCTATTCTCTATGCGGCTGACTATGTTTATGCTGCTTATATTTTAACAAAAAACACTGTATCGGAATTGTAGGGACTAGGTAAGACTATTTCGACAATTGCCCTCATACAGAAGCAGAGGTCCTTGCAGAAAAAGTCACAATCTAAAGAAGATGAAAACCAGAATGCTGAAGCTTTGGATTTGGATGATGATGATGACAATGGAAATGGCAATGCTGTTAAGAAAAGGGAGGATCTTGATGGCACTAAATGTAAGTTGGAAGAAGCTTGCAGTAACAAGGCTGAAATCTTGAATTTGGATGATGATGATGGTGGAAGCGCCAGTAAAGCAACTGTTCAGATGACGAAGGATATTGATCGTCCAAAATGCAGATCAGGTGCAAGTTCTTCAAATCAAACATTTCAGAGGCAGAGACCAGCTGCAGGTACGTTGATTGTGTGTCCAGCAACTGTTCTGAGGCAGTGGGCAAGGGAGTTGGATGATAAAGTTCCTGAGGAGGCAAAACTTTCTGTTTTGGTGTACCATGGGGGCAATAGAACCAAGGATCCGACTGAGTTGGCCAAGTATGATGTTGTGGTTACCACATATTCTATAGTGAGCAATGAGGTTCCTAGACAACCGGTAGTTGATGAGGATGATGTTGAGCAAAAAACTGGCGAGAAGTACGGGTTATCTTCTGAGTTTTCTACTAGTAAGAAGAGGAAGCATCCGTGTATCACTGGTAAGAAAGGGAAGAAAGGTAGAAAGCTAGCTGATAGCTCATTGTACAGCCCAGCTGGCGCACTTGCCAGGGTGAGTTGGTTCAGGGTGGTACTAGATGAAGCTCAAACTATAAAAAACCATAGAACACAAACAGCTAGAGCCTGCTGTGGACTGAGAGCGAAGCGAAGATGGTGTTTATCTGGAACCCCCATACAAAATTCGGTGGATGAATTGTACAGTTACTTTCGATTTCTTCGACATGACTTATATTCTAGTTACAAAACATTTTGTGAGGCAATAAAAATTCCTATTTCTAGAGATCCAAATATGGGCTACAAGAAACTTCAAGCAGTACTGAAGACTTTACTTCTGCGCCGAACAAAAGGTGAGCTGTTTGTCGTTTTGGGTATTGACCTATCTATGTCGTTTTGGGTATTGACCTATCTATGTGTACTGTCTGTAACTTTGCATATTGTGAACTGGGGTTGTGACGGCAGTTTTCTGTGTTTTGACATATAGCTTCTAGGAGTAAGCAGAACTGTCTTCTATTACAACTTTTATTAGCGACTTCTGTTCTTTTCAACTATCCTTTTAGATGTTTACAGATCACTTTCTTTTTTTTTTTTATTAAAAAAATTTTTAATCCAATTAGAAATGTCACAATAACTGCTTGTGCATGTCTGGTTCCTGGATCTGGTGAGGGAGGGACGTAAGGGTTAATTTTTGACTTAAGAAAAACAAAGGTTGATGCTGTGAAACATATGTGTTGTACCTGATAATACAATGCTAGCAAAACTGAGACTCTTATGTTGCTTCCCGCTTGGGTAGGGAGAGGGCTTTGACATGGGTGACATCCCCTTAGTAACATTTTGATTTCTTGTTATTACCCCCCCCCAAAAAATTATCACCCTAATGGCTTTGTATTTGACTTTCTTTCGAAACGACTCTCCCCGAGCCATCATGTCTTTAACTAATTCAGCTGCAACCGTAGGAAAGCCTAAGCAATATGTCCAATCTTGGAGGGCTCTAACAAATATGTTATGAACTATATGGTGATCGATGGCTTCTAAAGCCCCTTTATGCATGAAATTTCTATTTAAATTTCTGTTCTCTTGTGCAAGTTTATCAATGTCAGGATCTTGCATTTAGCATTCCAACATAAACAAATCTCCAAACTAGCAAAAAGCTTATAAACAAGCTGCCAAGGGCCTGTATTTAAGCTTGGGTTTTTTTTTTTTTTTTTTTTTTTTTTGGGGGGTGGGGGAGGGAGGCCATAAGCTGTAAAAGATTCGTCGTTGAGCCTCTTTTTAGAACTGAGATTCTTTGTAAACAATGTTAGGAAGACAGCATAGAGCCTTCAGGACCTTAAACCCCATTAAGCTTGTAATGGAACTAGTAAAAACCATTTTTATCCTAGAAGGCATCTTAAATAAAACAGGAGTCCAAAGTATAGAGTCAGGTGAGTGAAATGAAAAATCTATGTGGGAAAATGTCATATGAATGAGAAAATGTTGTGGAGATGACTAGGTAGGCACTTCTTTGGTTAATGGATTCAATGAGAAGAAACTTCCATTGGAGTTCTTTTGGGAGTGATTTCGGGTATCTTCTAGTGAAATCCAATATTGTTAAGCTTCTGGTGCCTGATGGAGGTTTAGTGTCAAAAATTTAAAGCTCTTTAACGAGGCTTTTGGTAGGGATGGCATTGTTACCTGCTAGACTCGCCACAAATTAAAGGATTTAGGTCCAATCAGTTGGGACCTGATGAGTCTTAAGAGGATAGGGATCCGAGAGCTTTTGGGTCGGGTTTGGATCCGGGTGCACAATTTTGAGACCTGAACCTGAACCCGGGCCTTTTTAGGCCCCGGTAATATTTTTAATTTAAAAAATATATTTTGGCAATTGATTAAATTGTAACTCCCTGTTTGTTTTATTTCAATTGCACATCAACTCCTCTCCTCACTTAGTACTTAGTTCACCTGTCACTTGGTCACTCAACCTACCAAGTTTCTTTGAAGACGCTCAAATCGTCCCCACTCACATGGTTGGCGATCGTCCTTTTCCCAGCTCACTGCATCTGATCCCTCGATGGGTCCACTTCGCTCCACACTTGTTGTCATGTTATTGTGAATTTGGCTTAGTTTAATTGGCTTTTGGGTTTAGTGAATGAATTTAATTATTCATAAGCTTTGCGTTAGTGACTAAAAATCCCAAAATTGGGATAAAAGGATGGACCCACTGACCGGATAGACCCAAGAGGATCTGCGTCCGGGTCCCCTCTCTAGAGATCCAAAGGATTTGGGTTAGGTTAGGTCTTAAAAAAAATTAAATGGGTCCCGGTGGACCTGGACCTGGCACTGGCCCTTTGCCATCATTAGGCTTTGCTTGAGAAGTGGTTGTGGAGATTCATAAATGAGAAGGTGAACCTTTGGAGAACAGCTTTGGATGTACGAATGGTCCTTGTGGGGAAATCTTTTGGATTTTGTGAGGTACATATGTAAAGGATAGGGATGATGCCTATCTCATTTATCTTGAGAGGGTGGTGTTGATTTGTCCCTTTCTTTTCCTTCTTGACATGACCGCTGGTGTGAAGGTCCTCCCTTGAAAGACAACCAATGCGATGGTCAGGAAAAATGAACAAGAGATTTAGTATTTCTAATATAGACTTATTAGGCTAAGGAAATAATTGTATTTTGAATTTTTTTACGTATGCGGCATATTTAATTTGAGGGTAGTAAATCGTAAGATATTAGCTTTATCATTATTTAGGAAAGTGGCATTTAAGTTATGTTAGGATATTGGGTTAGTTTCCTTATTTTGTTAAGAGTTTTTAGGCCCCTCTATTGCTATTGTATTTTTAGAGTTGCCTTTAAATAAAATTGAGTTGTTTAGTTTTGGTATGAATCTTCATCAATTAAGCATAAGGGTGAATTTTGTGCTAACTAATTGTCGTCCTTTGGAAATATCGTCATTTCTAATCACGCTTATCAATGATTGCGGAGTCATTGCCATCGTGCATCATCATGGCGATTACCATCTTTTAACCTTGGTAACCAACCAAGAAGACATATCACAAAGCATGCAAACCCTTGTGGCCAATTTTGATTCCGGCTAGAGGCTTCTCGACTAAACCAAGCCAAACTTCATCTAGCCATCGATTGTATCAATCAGACCATCAAACATCTTAGTGTGGGGGTGGGTATATTGGTGATTTTTTAGACAAACTTGATAGGAATATTGATAAGATGTTGGTCCAACATGTTTTGATAGGCCATGCTGGTCCAACTCAGTTTGACGCTAAATCGGGTCAAATGGTCTGACTGCTGTCAAATTCATCCAACTAGTTAGCCCATTGACCCATGCTCTCTATTAGATTGATCACCGGGGAGGGTCTCTTAACATGGTCCTCCCTAGAGATGCCTTTTCCCTTGCGCTGACAGCTGATAGTAAGGCCTCCAATTCTGATGAGAACATGTGTAATTCAGTTTTTGGTTTCCCATGTTTGTGCATAATGCCTTTTTGGGACTATGACCGTCTCCTTCGCTGCTTGAGACAGCTCTATGAGGTTTTCTTGTGGTAGTCTTTCCCCAATACAGCTAGATGGAGCTTGAATTCTCTGGAGGGTCTGAAATCCAAGTTTTCAAGCTTCTCCCCTCTCCTCTGACTCCAAATGCTAATGTCAGGTTTTCTTAGAGTTGCATCTGGTAGTCTCTAGGCTCTAGCACATATAAGAGTGTCGTCATTTGTTTGGGGAGCCTTGCCTGGTAATTGCTACTGCTAAAAGAGGGGAACTGTGCTTGACACATTATTGATATTCCAGTTTTCTTATGCAATGGGTCCGTAAATCTATTGATCACTCATTGCTTGTGTTTGTGTCCACTTGTGAAAGCTTTTTGGAAAGTCATTCTTCATTGGTTTGTCGAAGGTTATGATGTATTGCCTTTGCCTTTGGTGTATTAGTAGAAAGATCCAATCAGAAGATCATGTTGGTTAGTTCCTCCTGCAATTTTTTTAGTGCAGCTTGAGGTGGAAAATTTTTTTTTCATTTTTTTGTTTTTTTTGGGGGGGGGGGTGTTGGTGTCATGGAAATGCTAGTTCAATGGATCAAGGACAAATGGATCAAATCCTTGTACCTTGGGAGGAAGTCTTTTGTGCTTCTCGGTTGGAAGTTTTAGAACGCGTAGGTATTCTTCATTGTGAATTACATATAGATCCCTTGTATGATGCTATCTGTAACCTGCACATTCCGCTTCTTTTGGGGACTTTTTTTTTGTTCAGATAGCGGTATAAAATCAATAATGTTTATTGTTGTGCTTGTGATATGTTAAGATGATGATTTTGATCTTTAGTGTGATTGTTTCCTGTTTCCATTGCTGGCACTTTGCTACAATGCAAATGTTTGACCTCCTTGATCAGAATGTGGCTGTAACTGGTTTTTGTTTTCATTTGCTTGCTGGCTTGGGACTATTTTGACGCCTTGTGTATGTTGTTTATGTAAGTATGATAGCTGTGAATTTGGTCCTGATTAAAACGAAAAGAAGCTGCAAATTTGTCCTTTGGATTGAGTTTTCCCCCTATGGGGTTCAGAATCTTTTCCTCAGGAGCAAACATTTGCTTCTTTTACTTACATCAGCAGTTGCTGTGGCATTATGGGGAGATTTTATTTTCTCCTTTTTTATTTGCGATAAGTGAAGGATTAATCTTTGAACATCTGTTTTCTTTCTCTTCCTTTCCGTGTGCCTTTTGCCCTTCTCGACGCCTTTTGCTGAGCACAATGTATACATGGTACAGAGACATTACTTGATGGGCAGCCCATTATTAGCTTACCTCCAAAATTCATAAAGATGAAGACCGTGAACTTCAGTACTGAGGAGCGGGCATTTTACACCCAACTAGAAGCTGAATCACGTTCACAATTCAAGGTATTTCGTTTGCCTCATATTGTGTTTCCTTGTTGCTTTTAGCTGTGATTTCTATAATAATTTCTTTCTGGACCCCTCTTTAGTAGTGCATTATAACAAGTTGGCATACTATTTATGGTATATACATGTATCCGTCATTTGATGCAAGTGCAAGGGTTCCCCTCTGCTTCCCTGTTTGTTACGTTTGCCATGCCTATTGTTTCCTATTGCAGTGCCTCAGCTGCTCAGCTGTTCTCTTTTGTGAAACATTGCCAAATTTTTTAAATTCTTTTACAATGATTTCTAGGGCACATATAATGTGCAGTGACTGTGCATTCAGCTAGTACTCCATCTCATTGTTATCTTTTGAAAGACTAAGAGACTTTTTAAGGAAAAAAAACTAAGTAATACTACAACTTACAACTAATTAATGGGTTGGTTTCCTAAATGCCCTGATAATTTAATATTAAAATGCTAATGTTATTTTCAATCCGACGTAAGATATGGGCAATACTATATGTTGTACTTTGTCATTATTTTCTGAGCTCTCAAGAAGGTCAATATTTTAGACCAAAAGAAGTGCCATTTTGGAAGATATAAAAGGGATAGAGGAGTAGTAACTTAATTGCACTTGAGTGTGAATGTAGATTGGGTTATGACCAGGATCTTTATCTTTACAATTTTCACCCTGAAGCCAAGCAAGTAATATATGAACTTTGGACTGGTGAGGTCCTTTAGTGGATAAGATCACTAGATGCATACAATTCTGAGACCAACCCCTCCACTCCCCCTCCCCCCAAAACCAAACAAAAAGAAAAAAGAAAAAAAAGAAGTTGCCGCAGCCTACTTCAAACGGTGAGCTGGTTGCTAATATCTCCCTAGGATGATTACCTATAGCCTTTGGACTCAGTCTGGGTGAGGATTTCTCAATATTTGTTTCTCGGATGATTAGATGGCATATGTTGATTCACTCCGAAAGAAACAGACCACTATCATTTAGGAAAAATTGATTTGAAGATAAAACAAGGAGCTTGTAACACATTGGCATATGCTCTTCCAAAGAATGTAATGATCAACGCCGGCGTGGATTGTGGATTGATTCTTTGAATAGTATATCGTTCTGCTTTACGCTTGATGATAGGGCATCCAATTTTGAAAGGTGGTTTCCTACTCCATATCTTTCTATCAGGTGCTGTAAATGAGCATATTGGTAGTTTTTGACATGGAAAAATCATTCACTATTACCAGTAGAAAGAAGCCAGACATACTGTTGTCTTGTGATACGTATGGTTCTGTTGTCTGTCTATAAATTTCGTTCACATAGAAGGATATTCTTATGATGTCTTTTCATAAAGCACCTAATTCCTAGATTTTTTGGGATAATTGTTTTGATTGGGTTATCAACGAGTTTTTCTTTCTCTTTTTTTTTGGGGGGGGGGGCAACAAACCTAAAATTAATGCAAGAATTTTGAGCTGACCGAACCTTTTCACAATTTCTCTATGTTGAGCCTAGCTGGCTTGAATTGTCTTGGTTGCATCTTGCCTTTTGGGCTGACCTTCCATGCGACTAGACTTGGCAAAAATTGACTTGAACTGGAAATTTTGGGTTTTGAACACGATTTTCTCGATTCGAATCCGATATAAATAGAACCCGAAAACCCGCAAATTAGGTGGAAAAACCTGACCCAAATCTAGACCCGCCCGCTTGACCTGAACATTATATCTTTATTTTTTGATTTTGCTCTAAGTTATCCGTAAAGAAAAAGGTTGTTCATTTGAGCGAATGGTTTGAAGAGAAATCGTATAACTATCGTATCGCTTTACAAATTAAACAATAATACCATTTCTTTCCTAGCTCCATTTGCATAAAATAATATCATATACAACTCACAAATAGGACAACTTTAAAAAGTGAGTATGAAACAACATGAAATAACTATCAACTATGCAGAAAATCAATTTACAATGAGATAAGTATTAGAGATGCGCACGTCATGACATTACATATGTAGTGAAATGAATGTCTAATTATATTTTAAATAAATTGCTTTGTAAGGATCTAAATTCTTGATGTTATAACTAAAAGATAATATCTTATACTTCTCTAATTTGCTTTTATTTGGTTTGCATTCTTATTGATCATTAACTATGATGCATCAATGCTAGTTGTGGAAAATGGATTGACAGTATTCGGGCTAGGGTCAGCCCATTAACAAAGTGTACCCGATTGGGCCATGCATGGTTGATTAATTTAAAAATTTCGAATTATTAAATGGGTTATTTGTGAGCCGAATTGCTCCGAACCGTTAACATGCTCAGATGAGTTGGCCTATTAATAAAATGTACCTCATTGAACAATGGTATGTCGCTAACAAAAATATCAGATTATCAAATGAGTTATTAGCGGGCCGAACGACTCAGACCCATTAGCATTCTCTAGAAGGGTTGCCCTATAAATAACTCAACTGTATTGACCTTGTTTTAATGTATGCACCAGCCCATCCAGCCTAAGGAGGCTCGATTCTTTGCCCCCGTACATGACGTTCATATATCATAGTGAAAAGTTTGAAAATCTTTAATATTCTTTTAAGAAATTATAATTACTATGCTTTTTTGTTTGATTACTTACCCCCCCAAAAAAAAAATTACTATGCTTTTTCGTTAAATACTGATAGTTTTGAGTAATAAAGATACGAAATTTTTAATTTTGACAAAAGAAAAATTACCTCAAGGAAAGGAAACTCTAAACCAGTTGGGTAGACCAAAAATCCGTAAAACCGAAATACACCCACCTGTATTTTACTTGATCCCAAAACTTACCCGACCCGTATTTTACCCGAACTCGAATACACCCGACTCGTAGTTAACCTGCTCGCTTGAATTGACAGGTTTACATGCAACACATGCTGAACTTATCTGGGTGTGCATGATTCCTTGTAACTTTTGTTGTTGGGCCTAATTTAAGACCCAGGCAAAAAACATGAGGACTGCCATTGTGGGACTATTTGGGAGGCCTTTGATGTGGGTGTTTAGAAGAGGGTGGAATCATTAGTTTTGCTAGTTTGGTTAACGTGACAACCCAAAGTCATCACAATTAGAACTCATGTAATGTTTTATTGAATGTAAAGTGTAATGTAATCAACTTTGTAATGCAATCATAATTTCATTATTTGTGGTAATCATAATTACAATGTAATAATATTTGCAATACTCTCTTACTACCAAACAACATAATGAAAACACACCTACAAGCTTGTTTGCATTACAAAGTTGTTTGCATCCAATCAAATATTACCTAAAGGTTATGATCGGAAAGAGAAAAGGCCTCCTCGGGGGTAGCTTGGTGGTAGGGTGCTTGGTTTCCACAAGAGATGCCAAGGTTAAATTCTCCCTAGGTAGTTTGTGTGAAATTACCCATCCAAAAACTGATTTGAAAGAGAAAAAACATTCCCAGCGTTTTGGCTTTGCTTGCTAATGTGGAGGATTGTTCTCTTTGAACATAAGAGAGATAAAGGAAGACTGAATAAGAATTAGAATGAGGTGATTAGACAAGATATGAAACACTTGGGACATAAGGAGGAAATGACACTGGCTATAGGGGTTTGGAGGTCTAAAATTAGGGTGCTAGATCTCAAGTAGTTCACATTTCAGACGTAGACTTTCTTAGTTACCTATGGCTGTTAATGTTGTTGATTTGTAAACTGACTGATGCTTAATCCTTACTGACTTCATACTTGCAATTTGTTGTCATTATTATTATTATTTGCTATTTAGTATTGTTATTGTTATTGTTCTTTTATTTTTTGATATATAATCACAGTATTGTTATTGTTATTGTTCCTTTATTTTTTGATATATAATCCCATTGGCTGCTTGTTTTGTTGCTAGTGTTATTATTAGTACTTTGTCACTTTGCACTTGCTTTTGCATTATTTTTCTAATTTCATTCAAGTCAATTAATTAATGATTTCTGTTGTCATCATTGTTGTTGTAGCAGTAGTAATACAGTAGTAGTTCTTGTTGTACATAGGGAGTTGTTGTTGTTGCAAATGTGGATGTTTGAACTGTTGTTAATGACAAGATCTATTTTGCGCCTTGAACCTAATGAGTCTTCCTCTGTAAAGAGTTTTTGCAATAGTCTTGCTGTTGGGTCGCAGCCGAAAAATCCCATATACTCGTCATTGGGTCTCAGTAACAAGGCCGTAGATTTTCTCCCTAAGAAATTTTATCCATGGGAATAACCTTAGGCAAGTCATCTCTTGTGACTTTCCTTTGCTCGATGTCATAATTGATAAGACCATATCTTTCCTACGAAGATAATGAATAAGTCTTATTAGGTTGTGTCTATGTGAAGTGAGATCGTCAATGACGTCTACGTCTTCGTTCCATTTCTTGAGGTGTTCTTTAACAAACTTGAGCTTTTCTTGTGACTGCAAAAATGGAAAAATCTTCTACTTCTGCCTGTTTGCACTGATAAGATCAGGGAACCCCTTAACTTCCAACACATTCTATTCTAAAACGTGAAAGAGGGCCCCCCCCCTTCTAATTCTGTAGTCTCTGAACATATAAGGAAATGATTGACACAGATCTGGGCTATGTATTCGAAATCGAGCAAGATGACCATCCGTAATAATCCACCACTGCTGGAAAATGGTTGAACATTAAACAAACAGATTCTTCTTCTGTCATATACTATCTGAAGTCTGCCGTGTAATGAAAGATCCAGCAACATGGAATAACTAATGAGGTCATGAAATTTTGCCATTATATCAGTGGGATGCATGCTAGAACTCCTTTCTTGGCTATGCAGAATTTCGTTGAGATCCCTTCTACAGACCAAGGAGCAGATCATCCATTTCCTGATTCAAAATTATAACATATCCTCTAATTTCATCTGTCGGAGAAATATGAGATTATACTTCCGAGTTCCAACCCCTCTCTTGCTGTGCTCCCCCTCCCTTAATTTTTGAGCTGTCTGGACTGAAATGGGAAACAAGGATATAGGGATGGTTTTGGTTGCTAGGCTTTCTAATGATATACTCAAGGTAAGAGAGGTAATCCAATGAAATGATGTGCTGTAATGTGATGATTTGAATGATAATGTTGGCAAGTGTCAAAGTTTTACCTTCATCATTAGCCTTCGGTGAGGTTGACCTATGCTTTTTTCTCTTGCTTTCTCTTTTCTCGCCCATCTTCTCCCTTTGCAGCTGCTATGCGCTTCTCTGTTTCACTTTGATCTCTCTCACCCCCTCCCTCTTATTCCTCTGTCTCTGTCTGTCTGTCTCTCTCTCTTTGTGTGTGCGCATGCTCTTGCTTGTGCATAGAATGTCCCACCTATTTTTTTTGGACTGTTTCAACGAAAACAGGGAACAATGGGTAAGGGTGGTTTTGGTTTTTGCCTTATGGTTTTCTTGATGCCATAGTAAAGGTAAGGGATGTAAGGCAATGATGTGACATGATGTCATAGTTTCAATAGCAACGGTGATAAGAGTTTAGCTTCACTAGAGTGTGCCAGGCTTCAATTGGTGTTGCATGTTTTATTATATAATTGAGTCATCTTATTTATATGGAGTGCTACTTTACTCTTGTCGACTTTAATTGTTCCATTTTGTATGGTCACTAGCTAACAATCTCCTAGCTCAATTGCCAGGGCAGATTGGTAGTTTTACAAGTGGTTGAAGCATTGCATATAAAATATGACACAGTTTAGAATTTCATTGCATGTTTTGATGAGTTTTAGGTCAATATGGTTATATTTCTCGATATTCATTCTACTAAGAATTTACTGCATGGATTACTTTTGAAATACTCTATATAGTTTGCAAGTACATACATGTGTGTGCGTGCTTGTTATATCCTTAGTGCTTAGAATATTGTCCATTATAGCCGTTTCTCAGCAGTCGATTATGGATTCATGGGATGATGGGTGTTTCTCACTGAGCACATTTTCTTACATTCAAATTCTAACTTTCTTTTTGTACCGTCTATGTCTGAGGTGTCGAATCATGAATGAAACTTATTCTTGAGATCCTTGTGGCCTATGCCTTCTGATTTGGATGTTTATTTTGTAGGCATATGCTGCTGCTGGTACAGTTAATCAGAACTACGCCAACATTCTGTTGATGATTTTGCGGCTTCGACAGGCTTGTGATCACCCACTTCTAGTAAAAGGATTTAGCTCGTACTCAGCTAGAAAGACGAATCTGGAGAAGGCAAGGAGACTGCCAAAGCATAGGTTGATAAAATTGTTAAATGAGTTTGGAGGGCCTTCTGTGCTCTGTAACCTTTGCAGTGTATGTTCTTCCTACAACTATTTCTTTTCCTTGTTCCTCTACTGTTTGTCCTCCCGACTTAAAGTACATGTTTAGTGTCCTTTAGATAGAGGTCTTATTAATTTATTTTGGTTAATTCCAGGTTGGCAATTCCAGTTTGTCTGAAGTTTCAGTCTGTCAATGCAGTCTCTATTATTTAAGCTAAATCATTCTTGTAGAGCACCGTTTCACCGAAGGAAATTCTAGGAGTTTCGAAATGGGGTACTATGACCAAAAATACGGCTCCTGGTGTCGAAAGGACAAGGCTGGGAACAAAGCTAAAACCAAGTGAATATCATATGTCGAGTTAGTTATTAGCAACTCAAGAAATAGGAGCCAGAAGCTAAGAAAACAGTCATTGCTTTAGGCCTATAATCTCATTCCAGCGACTGGATATGAAGGTTGAAGAGAAAGAAGTGATCATGTTGTTAGGGACATGGAGAAAGTGAATCTCTTACTCATTGAGGAACTTCGATCAGAGAAATGTTCTAGATAGCAATAGACACGTGTAGTAATTGGTAGGGATAAAAGAGGTGTTCTAGATAGCAAGAGACACTTGTAATACTTGGAACTACATCTTTTGCTGATGCACTGTGGGAGAACCTGAAGAGGCTATTTATGACATGATGAGTGGGAGGATGGCAGACCCAATGAAGCTTTGGAAGTACATAAATAAAAGTGGGGATTACTTGGTCCTCTAGGCTGTTAACATTAGTTTCAATATATGCTAAAATGCACTAATAAAGGCTCAGCACTTAAAAAAGATTGCAATGCAGGAGAAATACAAAGCTAAGAAAATGTACACACGCGTGCTCATCAAAAGGAAAAAATAAAATATATGCAAGCTACACAATGACTTTGTGAATCTTTCTTTCTTTCCTTTTTTTTTGTGTGGTTTTTTTTAGGGTAATCAATCCAAGGGTATGTTGGGGCACAAAGGGAATGTTACCCATCTATGACCCAGGAAAATATAGAAATCTTCTCAGCATGCCCTATTATTTACAAAATCCAATAGAAGTTAAATATTGTTCACTATTCAAAGATGACTTTACCTATACAAAATTCTTAAGAATATAATGTTTGAATTCTTTATGAGACACGACTTTGCTATGGAACATCAAAAATTGTTCACTACTCGAAGATGAATTAAATCTGTACAAAATTCTCAAGAATATTATGTGGGTTTCTCAAAATCGGTCTATATGCAAGCAGTTGTTTGCAAAAATGGGGCTGTTTAAATCTGGATCTCTCCAAACCATGCAAAAGCGGGATCCATTATGGGAAATAGTTGTTCCTTCAAATTCTTCATTAGATGGCCTAGGGAACCATCATTAAAATACCAAGAACTCAATTGTTTTCATTGTTTTTTTGGGCACTCCAAAACATCTTTGACTTTCCTTGGTTGATGCATAGACCCTTATAGGGGAGAACAATAGACGCCAAAGAGAAGAAGCCTGGTTACAACAGGCAGGTGCTTGGCAGATTTTTCCTCCTACAGACACATACAACACCTGTTTGCTACATTACAGTTCCTTCTGCATATCCTTCATATGATTCTTGCCCATGATAGCCCAACAAGCCAAAACCATCCAAAAAAGGGGGAAAAATTAGGAAAGGGAAAATTTTAGTGGGAGAGCCTTCATTGGAAAACGAGCCTGTGTAGATCCTTCCAAACAAAGAATGTTAATATTGGTAAATGATTCCGAAACATCAAGGAGTTGGACAATTACATCTTTGCCTTTTGGCATATCCTTGATTTTGGATGGTGAACCCTACAGAGTTAAAATATTTTCATCTTCCCAGTCACTTTGATTTGCCATGAGAGTTGAGTGCTGGTGCTGGTGGCTATGGTCCCCGTTTCAAGATAGTCTTGTTGTACAGTTGCCTCTAAAGTGTGCCATCTTGAAGAGATGTTGAAATTGAACCCTTGGTGGTTCATTCCACGTCACATTTTCATGCCTAAACAAGACACTAGCCTGATTCTTCTCCTCAAAGCGCACCAAAGATTTGAAGAACTGTATAACATGCTGAGATTGACTTCTAGCGCCCCACCAATGAGCATGGGGACTTCTCTTGCTCCTTCAACTGAAATTTTTCAGGCTGTGTTCTGCCTTACATCCTTTCCTGATCTGCTTCTTCACTTGGGAATCTCCATATCTGACTTTGTCTTGTGAGATTCTTCCATCCTGTGGAGAAGTCTAATGTGTAACAGGCACGTGCTATTTGATTCAAGCAAACTACGGATGCATGACACTGAAATTATTAACGTGGTGCAAACATGGGTGAGAAGGGACATGGTCATTTTAGAGGAACTGACCTGGTTTCAATGCTAGGAAGATCTACTTAGGAACCCATTCACGTTTTTAAGGCTATCAATGGGGAACTATAAAGAATTTATTTTTGCACATCCTGTTGTTGGCTTGAACATGGCCTAATGTGAGACACTAATAAAGGATGGAAATAAATCCTGGAAAGTTCGGAAATATTTTGGTAGTTCACAGCCTTTTCTGTTTTGATTTTCTTTTTTATTGTATTTATTTTATTTTGGAATAGCTAAAGTAAGGATACCTAGCACTTCCTCTGTCTCATATGTGCATCAGTAACCTATGAGTACTTTTGTTGGTAGGAAAGCTGCTTTCAAATGTTTCTTTAATACTTTTTTATTTGATCTGTTGCCACTTTTGGCAATTCATATGGAAAGGGAACACCATGTTAGGCTAATTTAGTTTACCATGTTGTTATATTATATCTTAAATAGATATTTTTTATCCTTTACTGGATTCATTTGTTAAGTCCTCTACGTCACCCAAGACAATATATTTAAACTCCTATACGTAACAACTAACAAGTCTTGGATGTTTCTCTGTGTAAAATTTCTTTCATTCTGGGAGTGCTAGATTGGTTTCTTTGTGAGTGTCATAATTCATAAAGCTATTTTGCGTAGAAACTGCTCTCCATGTCTCCTACGACAGGCTTGGTGCCAGAGCATGACCAATTCATAGCTGCTACATTGATTTGTTCCTTGCTTTTGACAACCCACCCACCTCTCCAAAAGGAGAAAAATTACCCATGGGGGAAAAATTATTATTATTTGTCACCAGTTTTAGTTTCTGATTGTAAACTTCCCCTTTTGTTGTGGAGCCCTGCCTGCTGGTGGCGTTCACTAGTGCTGCAGCCTAGGTCTGTTTTAGCTATTTCCGTTCATTGGTTTTGGTATCCGGTCAATTTTGTCGTGTTGGGTTAGGTAGCTGTGGTCCTTTTCTTGATGCTCGCTCGGCAGCTCTGATAGCTCTCCTTGTTTGCTTTGATTGGTAGAAGATGTTTCTACGTTAACTATGAGTTTCTGTTGAACACATCTGTGATAAATCATTGCCTCTAACTGAGTAGTGTCCTAAATTGCATATGCTGGAAACTTCTGGCCCAGGAAGTGAGGATTATATGGTTCCATCATCAGTTCCTTAAGTCATTTGATTGGATGCATTCTGGAGTGAGTGATCTCTAGGAAATTGGAATGATTAGGTTTTTTTTAATTTTATTTTCTTTTTTAAGTGAAAGTATTCTGTTTTGGATGTGAAGTTACCCCTCCCACTTTTCCCTCATTCATTTGGATTGTTCCATGGAAAGGAGAGAGAGTACTTTCTTTCCCTATTTACATTCATGTTTTCAGGATCAGGGGATGTGTAATTCTGCTTTCTTTAATCATTGCGCAGGATCCGCCAGAGGATGCTGTCATTACCATATGTGGCCATGTTTTCTGCTACCAATGTGTAGCAGATTATGTCACTGGTGATGACAACATGTGCCCTGTTCGCAGATGCAGGGAACAACTAAGTGATGATGTTATATTTTCAGAGGCTACTCTAAGAAGCTGTCTGTCAGATGATGCTGAGCGCAATTTGTTGAATGACAATGACAGTTCTAAGAATCAATCAATTCTTAGTACTGAATATAGCTCCTCCAAAATTAAGGCTGCGCTGGAGATACTTCTGTCTCATCGTGAGTCCAACAATCCTTATATAGAGCTGGATGGTCTGGAAGATGACAAGGATAATTCTCTTTCTCCACAAGTGAGTACCCACAAAACAGAGAATTCATCCTCACAAGGGCCAATAAAAACCATCATTTTTTCTCAGTGGACCCGTATGCTGGACTTGTTTGAGTATTCCTTGAATCTGTATTGCATTCAGTATAGGAGGCTTGATGGTAGTATGTCCCTGGCTGCAAGAGACAGGGCCGTCAGAGAGTTCAATACTGATCCTGAGGTTTGAGTACTATCCGCTAGTCTTTTTAATTCTCGCTGCATCAGAGGTGACATGATTTTATATAATTGATCGTTACTAACGGCCTCAATTAATTCTGTCGAAGTATATTTCTTATAAGGGTTGTCTCTGATAAATATGCTGCTAAGTATGCACCTCATGAATTTTGCCTCCAACGTCTTCATTACATGGGCAAGGGATGTTGGAACATTCCTTTTCACTCGTCCAAGAGGCTTCATAGTAGATTATGACCCCCCCCCCCAAAAAAAAAAAACCAAAAAAAAAAAGGGAAAAAAAACTGGGACCCCCAAAAGAAATTAATTTAGTTGATGAATCATGTCTTTTCCTTCAGTTTGATGTAACCTGGTTTTTCTATGAAAGCTTTGACATGCTGAGAAGGTGACTTCAAATTAACAATAGCATGCTATGCCAGGGAAGGCAATTCTAGAATAAACAGTTTCTAAGTTTCTTTGATAAAGTTATGTTTGTCTGGATTAAGTTTTTGTGTTTCATCTAAGGCAAGCCCATCTATCTCTCTGTTCTGTGGGCCAGTGCACATGGCTTTGCCCAAAGCTGTTAGACCAACTGCGACATCAACCTGCCCCATCCACCCCCTTTCTCCACCTAGGAAGGTGGGGAAAAGAGTGTAGAGCAGTGTAGTAAGATCTGATTTGGTCCACTTTAATGTAATGTGGCGAACTTGGCTTCTAGTTCTCCCGGTGCCATTAGATGGAGTGGCGATTAGTGTGTGTGTGTGTGTGTGTTTTTATTTAAAGATAATATATTTTGTAATAAGGCATATGTATAGGGAGGATGCTGAAAAAGGCTAGTTACAACCCCAAAAAAGGCTATCCCACAAAATCAACCACATCAATAGAAGAGGAACAAAAAACCTCTCTCAAAAGAATAAAGTCTTGAGCCACTTGCCTTGTAGCTGCTCAAATGAAGTTTCAACTGGATCAAAAACTTCCCTATTTTCTCCTTGCATGACGTTCAAAAGATAGCGGGGGTGTTTGGTTGTTGGTTTTTCATTGGCTTTTTGATACAAAATGGCTTTTTGGGGGTTTTTGGCTGTTTTGACCTAGTCAAAAAAGCCAACTTAATGTTTGGTAAATAGCTTTTTGTAATCGCTGTTAATCCCAAAAAGCCAATTTCCAAAAAGCTAAGATAAGTTGCTTTTTGTAAATGGCTATTTGTATAAATGACAAAAATGCCTAACACTTATTAAAATTACCAGACATGCCATTAGTGAAATAAAAAATTATAATTCTAGGCATTTAAAATTACAAGACATGCCATGAGTAGTTAAGATGAGTAGCTTTTTGGATTGATGCAAGTTAGTAGTGACATTTGATTTTATATTTATTTGAACATAATTTAATAAAGATCAAATCATTTTAAATTCAGACAAATTTTAATTTGTAAAAAACAAAGAAAAAGATCTTGAAAAGATTAAATTAGATAAAAAAAAATCATATAAATTTTAATGCACAACCCAAAAAAATCCTTAAATGAATAATAAAATAAGGTTGTAAGGCGTAGGTATCACATGAATAGATATAAATTGAAAAGAAATAAGATAAATAATGAATACAAAATATATGTAGAATTAATATGAAAATGAGGTTCTAAGCATTGAATTAATTTTTACATATGACATAAATTTTATTATTTTTGAAAAGAAAATAAAAGGGCCAATAAATAAAAAAATCATGTTCAACTAAAACGTAATGTAGAGAAAGGGCATAAATGGGATTTTAACAAACAAACTTTCCAGAAATAGATAATTTTACCAAATATTTTTTTCTAGAAATAGCTGATTCAAACAGCTAATGGAAACAGCCAATTCAAACAGCTAACAACAAACAGCTAATAGAAATAGCTAACAGTTGATTGCCAAACAGGGCCCGCATGTGCAATTTCTCAAAAAGCTTTCTTTTTGACATTTCTGTCAAAAAGTCCTTTCCAAGCTAGTAAATGATGTCTCATCGTACTGGGTGTGCACTACCTATAGAATCTTTTTGGCTTGATACAAGAAGGCTAAGATCTTTATCATAGTTGCTAGTTGCAAATGTTTAGAGAAATATGGAACTGCAAGACTTATAATCTATTTGATCATGCCTTTGCAATCAGATGTTCTAAGAGCGAGCTCATGTTTTTTATATTACTTCTTGTTTCTGCTGGTTTGATTTGAAATTGGACTGAATTCAGCCCTGAAATAGTGCAACATGATTTTCACCTAAACCAAACTGATTTTGAAACTGGACCGAATTGATACCTAAAATGGAGTAAA
The DNA here is from genome assembly GCA_029747015.1 of Carnegiea gigantea. NCBI lineage: Eukaryota > Viridiplantae > Streptophyta > Magnoliopsida > Caryophyllales > Cactaceae > Carnegiea > Carnegiea gigantea. The sequence continues at coordinate 155,512 of JAKOGI010000653.1, read as the reverse complement.
GCATATCAGATCTACAGCCCAATTGACCCAAATGGCCTAGCCATATTAAGCTGACTTAGTTTTTGACCACTATGGCTCCAGAGAAATATATTGGAGCAACGGAAACCAAGCTTGAACTCGGACTGGAACCCAAAATGACCCATTTGAGCCACACCCAATCCAAAGCTCTTGGCAATTCAAACATAACTTGCCACGAACTAACATGAGTTGTGCGTGATTGAATGACCTATTTTCAGATCTAAGTAAAAATGTAGCTAATTTACTCTGAGGGTTTTGAATTCTTTAATCAACACAAGTCCCAGTGTGGGTTGTATATTTGCTTTTTTTTTTTTCAGGGTCAAGTTTTAGGAACTGTGGGTGCAAATAATTTGAACGTTGGGGTGGTGGCCAAAAATAATACAAACTTTTTTGCTGGCACTCCAGCAGAACCTACCTTGGGTGCATTTTCTTTTAGAATACAACCACCGAGTTACATAGTGCTTGACTCGGTGGAGCAACACCGTGGATGGGTTTTTTAGATACGTGGTTGACTCGGTGGAGCAACACCGTGGATGGGTTTTTTAGATACGTGGATTAAAGGGATTTGATTGACTTACAGGTATTATATGCACCTGAAAAACCGGAATGTAAAGGAAAATCCCTTAAGTCCGCCGTCCACATCATGCTCTGCCGAGTCAACCACCATGTAACTCGATGATGGTCTGTTAAAAGTAAATGGCGTGGTTGGTTGCCAGCAAAAAGTTCGTATCATTTTTGGCCACCATCCCCAAAGTTCATATTATTTGCGTCTAATGTTTTTTTAAGTTTTATTTCTTGTCTCAGTTGTCTGTTTAAATAAAAGAAGCTACAACTGCACAATGGAACTTTTCCCGTCCAATATCTGTTTTATTCTTATTTAGTGCCTACAAAGGCTCATCATTTTTTTGCCTCGGGAGCAGCAGAGGTACCTTCTTACATTCTCTGCCCTGTCTTAGTCATGCACAACCACTTCCAGCTTGAGCAAGCCTGGGAAGATACATATGTAGTTATGTACTGTGTAGGCAAAACTATATCTTTGCAAGTAGAGATGTTGATGCAGGCCATGTCTTTATTTACTTTTTTTAATTTCTGTATATATCTGATGTATATTTGAAAGGAGAATCAAGATTTAGACTGAATTTATTATGTTACCTAAGTCTTTTATATGGTATCAGGATTAGTATTTCCTCTGTTGAAAGATAGGCAAGATATAATCTTTAGCAATACAAGAGCAGCTGAGCCTTTTGTTTACTGCTAGTCTTGCGGTTGTTTTGTTGGTTGGTCTCTTGTGATTTGGTCTAAATTTTATGTATGTGGGCTTCCTTCCAGGTGACAGTAATGTTGATGTCTCTGAAAGCTGGCAACCTTGGTTTGAACATGGTTGCAGCTTGCCATGTTATCCTTTTGGATCTCTGGTGGAATCCAACGACAGAAGATCAAGCTATAGATCGTGCTCATCGTATTGGGCAAACTCGGCCTGTTATTGTGTCAAGGATTACTATAAAAGATACTGTGGAGGACCGGATATTAGCTCTTCAGGTATGACATGATCCATTTAGTTAGTCTCTTTTTTTCTTCATTTAGGCTCTCTTGTTCATGCTGCTGCTTAGGCAGTCAAATTTTATCAGTTTTGTTGTTCAAGTAATCACCATGCTTTAGATAGAGCGATTCCTAGTTACAGTTGCTGATAACTTGAGTCAATGAAATGTCTGATTGGTGAGTCGTTGGCTATAATGCATCTTTTCTTGGCCTGTCACGAAACTGGGTTTTTTTACTTTTGCTTTATTTATGTTACTTCATTTTGTGATGGGTCTTCTGGGAATAGATTCTCTGGTTCGGCATAAGGTGAACTACATGTAGGCTTATATCCTGTGGTTCGGTTGGATTGTTAGTTGCCTTCTTTTATTGTTATTTTGTGTTCCACATTTATCTATTTTAGGACAATTTGATCTATAACAAGTAATCTTTACCCACCTGCTGTGAATTTCTCTACAATGGATTTGATGTCCATATATAGATGAATAAAACGGATTGTTATCTTTATACAAAGGAAGCCAAAAAAAGAGAATGTCATGTGAAGCTACCATAAGAAAGTTTATCTAAATCCTGAAGTGTCAAACAAGGAAGCCCTTGGCTCCTACCATGTAGAATCACCCCTTCCCCCCCCCCCCCCCGGGGCCCCAAAAAAAAGATGAAAACTCTCGATAAGACGAAGCCTTGTCAACCAAAATCCTCCTTCCATGTACTCTACTGAGCAGCCAAAGAAGTCAACTTCAAAGTCCAAGGGCAACAAATTCTTCAATCAGCATCAGAATCTTGCCTGTCTGTTGCTTGGTTTCTGTCAGAAGATTTCCTGGATAAAACCCTTGCAAATTTCCTGGTACTTAATCTTCTATTGTTCCCACCAACCTGAGGAATCTTCTATTGTTCCCAACAACCTGAGGTTTGGTCTCCTGTCCTCTTTGGTCTGTCTATTGCTCCTAATATAAAATATCTTTGGCAATGGAAAAGCTGTTCAGGGGTCTCCACTTTTAATTTTTTTTCTTTTGGTTGCATGTGTGGCTGTCTACTTGGACTTAAGTAGGACTGTCAGACACAGGTATGTGTCCAGAGTTTGGATGTACCATACTTCTGAGATTGGCAATCGTTGTTGGCTCAATCTTGTGTATATTGTCATTCGCATTTTTGGGTATTGGGGACTCAGGATGGGTGCTTTCGAGCGAAATGTAGGTTTGGGTGGTAAATTACATTTGCTTAGTAGTGAGCCACCAGTTCCAAGACCTATTGGTATGGTTGCTAATGATAAGCAGTAAACATTAGTAAACATGCTCTGGTTCTGTTGCCTGACCCCGCGAAAGCGGGACCCACACTGGGAGGAGTTGTTGTTGTTGTTGTTGCTGCTGCTGCTCCTCTGGTTCTGTTGCCTGATTGTTCTTCAAGAATTATGTGTGTGGGTTCTAAAAGATTGAAAGGTTGGAAGAGCAGGATGGAAGTGTCGGTATTTAATTTCTCTTATTTGCATGGGCACACAAAAGACCAGAATTACTATATTTTCCCCTTTTTGGTTTTATGTGGCACTCATTAGTTATTTAAGGCAATGAATGATGCATATCTGAAAAGCAGCATGTCATTGGCACGAAAACTTAGAACCTACAATCGTGGGTAACCATCGATAAAAAGCGTCCAAGATGTTTAATTCATTGTCAGATGTCTTATTGATTCGTTTTCTCAGTCAAGTGTCTTGTGAAGTGGGTGATACTAGGGCTGTCAAAATTTAACCTGACACGATTACCGATTCAAAACGAACATGAAATTAAGTGTGATACGATTACCGATCCGAACTGAATACGAAAGTAAGTGGGTTTGGGTAAAGATTTTTAAGCCGTTTAATTCATAGACAATGGTTGCATTATGGTGATATATTAAACTCAAAAGATTGTTTTATAGTGCTAGATAATCATATTTTAGTCAAGATGTTATGCAGATAAATCGTAATCGGATAACTTGAACCTGACCTGTTTATATTAAACGGGTTAATGGGTAAATTTCATGTCAACCCATTTAAAAAATGAACGAGTATAGGTCAAGGTTTTCAACCCGTTTAATAAACGGGTTATGTTCAAGTTGAGAATTTCTCAACCGTTTAAATTCGACACGATCACAAACTCAACTCTACCTGTCTTATTTGACAGCTCTAGGTGATACCTACTAGTTCTTTTGGTTGCTACTTACTATTTTCTTATGTATTTTCACACCCCTACTTATGCTCTCTTATCTAACGATAGGTGCTGTTATTATCAAATGCCACTATTCTGTAAGGAGTTCTACCTTACAAAAGGTTCTCGTGCATTTTCATGGCTGACTTTATCATCACCAAGTGCCTACTATTTCAATCATCTGTGGAGTGTATCGTAACGTAGCAAACTTTTTACCCCTTTATGCCCCTCTTGTCTGATAAATGCATAGTGCTGCAGGAAGAAAAGAGAAAAATGGTGGCATCTGCGTTTGGTGAAGATCGGGTTGGCGTTTCTGCTACACGTCTCACTGTTGATGATCTCAGATATCTATTCCTGGGGAGTCGAGCTGTATAGTTGTGCTCCCTGGGCTAGAGGGATTTTTTGTGTTTTTTTGGTTGCCCACCCTGCCCCGCCACCTCTCTCCATGTTGTCTTGGTTTTCCCTGTCGGATCAAGTAGATGCATCATTGTCATATCCGTAACTAGCTGGGCAAAGAATGTAAGTATAGTATTGGCGGTGCTGGCAGTTCGGGAGAGGGCAGGACGGGAAATGATGCAGCTGTAGTGGCTAGGACTAGTGGTCTTTCCTGCTTCGTGTGACAATTTTAGGTTAGGTTCTTCATAACAAAATTTTTGGTGTTTTCGCCACCTGGGGTGGGCTGGCCAACAAATCTGTCATGTAATTATTCAATTTAATCGTAATCTAATTTCAGGCCGTGTTTGATTGGTAGATATATTCTCTTATCTACCGGTCCTGTCTTTTTTTCTGTTTTTAATGGAGGCTAAGGATGGTCTCCATCTTTATGGATCATCCTTTTTTGTTTATTTTTTTAGCTTGGCGGAGTCCAAGGAATCTGCATGTAGGATCAGGATACGACAATAGAAGAATTATTTACATATGGATGTGTGGAGATGTTTTGCATGAATATCTCGAACATATAATTTTGGGAATAAACATTTTGATCGGTTGAACCTGACGAAGGGATTGATAACTGAAGGATAAATGTGAAAATCACCCGTCTCTAATAATAATAATACTAATAACAATATACTAATAAAATTAACGACCAACAACCTTTACCCATCCGCTGTCACCCACCTAGCTCCCGCCGCCTTGTTGCCGAGATTGCGCTACCGAAGCACTGATCGGCCAATCACTTGCCCAAATCGATAGCCTTTAGCTGGTGATACTACCGTAGTCGTCGAAATCTGTCGCCGTACTAGCTCTCTATCTGCTTGCTCCGTTCAATTTCTTGTTTCCACCCATGTTAGCCACTTGCCATTTCGACCAGTATTTTCTCTTCTCTTATCTTGTGTCTGCCATTGCTACAGCTGGAATCTTGATGACAAGGGGAGGAAAAAGTTGTAGGCGGCGATGGTGGGGAGGAGGAGATGTGTGTGCGAGTGAGAGAGTTCTGTGAACTTTGGTCGGTGTCTAGTGGTTGTGGTCTAATTTCGAAGGTGGTCGGGAGTTGAAGGCAAAGGTGATGGTGGCTGGATTTTGGGTTTGGGGTCGGGGGGAGGGTATGGCCGGGGGGACATTATTATCATCATCATCATTGTCATCACTATCATCATCATCATCGGCACTGCTAAATATCGCTCTGGGGGCAATGGGTAAACATGATTAAATAAAAGTATTTAGGTAAATCTTATTTATTAGCACTTACCCTATTAATACTTTTCACATTATTACATCATCCTTAAAATATCCTTATTTAATTCCTTGGCCCTTTACCCACCCTATTCATTTGCCCATGTATTCTTTCCTTTTTTGTTTTCTAACATCAGACTCCTATTTTCCAAACTCTTGTAAGATGGAATATATATCTTGACTTACTTAAATATACATAATCTCTACAGATCATGAAATAAATATTTAAGATTCCTTAATACACATAGTACCTGCGTACATATTTGAATCAAGTGAAATATTAAAAAACAAGGAGAAACATGATATTTGCTCCAAGGAAAAACCAAAAGAAAAGAAATATAACACAAAACCATACGCTAATTTGTATTGGTGCAAAATACTTTAAATCTAGAAGGGGCCCAAAAAGGGAAAAATAGAGCACAAAATCTCCACAAATGCAATATTGCAGTAATTATAGACTTGCCAATTGATAACACAAGTTAACGCAACTAGAGAGACGGACATAGCTAGTATTTCACACAAAATGTGGGATTCAAATTCAAGTCATTTCCTACTGCTTTCTTCTTCTTGTTCAGTGAATCGTCAAGAACAATAGCATTTTCCTTGTCTTGGGGGCAACAATTCACATAATGCCTAGGTTTTTTGCATTTTGAACAGTGTCTCGAACGCTTTACAGACTCTTTTCCTCCTTTCATTCGCTTCTTCCTAGGACGCCCTTTCGTTGTAGATTTTGGGGACACAAAATATCATTATCAGCCATCAGTGCGTCATTATCTATCAAAATTTGCCCCTCCAACACATCTGGCTCATGGTTATGATGTTGAAGACACCAGCAAGAAGGCAAATAAGCAGATGAAATTTTATGAGAATCCTTCTGAAGAAATGTCCACAGTATATGACGGCAAAGTATTCTGGAAAATTCAAATTTCTTACAACCACACAATTGTATTTTCATCCCATAACTCTTGGTGATTCCTATTATGTAATCCTCATAATATCTCAAAATAAAGTTGTCACCACTCGCATAGAGTATCAAGCACTGAATTGATCTAGAACACTCCTCTTTAAACTTTTCAAAAGCGAATAAAGTAAGAACCCGAGAAGCTTGTTTTTCTAATGGGAACTTGACTTTAAGAACATTAATCTTTTGGATGGCCAACATATCATCATGCAAATTTCTTTGTTTAATTTCTTGGACAGCAGCATCAATCTACACATGAAAAGAATTTGAGAATTTATTAGTTAAAAGGGGCGAAAGAAAGAGAAAGAAAATTAGAAGAAAGAAAATTAGAAAAAAAGGAAGCATAAATAGGAAAAACATAAAAAGTTGATGACTAACCTGTTTGACAAGATCTTTTAAAGTTGTATTAGAGGAAATGGAGCTTTTGATAAATTCGTTTATGTACTCCGATCTTTCTGTGGTGGTCATTCCTCCAAAGAAATAATTCTGAAGATAGGCAGGCATCCAACATTTTTTGATCAGATATAAGCCTTTCACATGTTTATTATCTTGTAGATCAAACTTGCCGACTGTGACATCCCACTGACTTTCAAATTCCTCAATAGTTTCTAGCATATGAAGCTCGTAGAATTGACTACACCGGTCGGGATATCGATAACAGACCCATCAATTTCGGCGGGCGGGTTAAATACGGGTCAGGTATATTCGGGTTCGAGTAAAATACGGGACGGGTGTATTTCGGATTCGGGTAAAATATGGGTAGGTGTATTTCAGTTTTACGGGTTTCGGGTCGACCCAACGGGTTTAGAGCACCTTGTTAATTATTTTTCTTTTTTCAAAATTAAAAGTTGGGCTAATTTATTGCAGAAAATCGTCATTATTTGATGAACAAACATGATAATTGTCTTTTTTAAAAGAATATTAAAAATATTCAAACTTTTTATATGGTACATGAATGTTATGTATGAGAGTTGGGTTACCTTTAGGTTGGACAGATCGTCCAGTACATTAAAGTAAGGTCAATAATAGGTCATGTCATTAATGAGCCAGCCAGTTAAGAGCAACTTAATGGGTTGGAGCAACTTGACTTGCTAATAACTTATTTAATAAGTCGATATCTTTGTTAACCAACCCACCATTACCAAATTAGGTATACTTTATTAAGAGGTCAACCGTAAGTCCGTAATACGAATATAGTCGGCTCATTTCCTACTACAAGCATTATAGTTAAAGGCGTATTAGAATGGAAACCTGTTCGTACAAAAAATGTGCTATTTTTAAGGTACTTTTACACCTGTTTTATGCTCGTTATAATCGTTATTTTATGATTTTTATTTAATTTTATTTTGTTTTGTAGGTTTTGAATAATGTGAAAAAATGCAAGGAAATGCGGGAAAAAAATGACGAAAATGCCGGGAATGAAAATTGGACCGAATTGAATCAAACTTAGCCCAAAAACCCATTTTGCTATTTCGGCTCATTGGAAAAAAAAAGAAGAGAAACCAGCCCAAATAGTAGAAACAAAACCGACCCAACCCTTTCCCCCAAGCGTGCCTGGCACGTGATGTCTTCTTTTCCCCCAGGCATGCGCTTCACGTGACCTCGGCTGAAAATAAACCCAACCCCCTTTTTTTCTTCTCTCTCCTCCTTCTCATTTCGGTTCCCAGAACCAGAGAACCCGACCTTCACCACCATCTTCTTCGCCATCATCTCATCTCCTCCATTCTCATCTCCCTCCACCGCAATTCTCGCTTCTTCTGCCACGACACCAGCTGCTTCCATCCTCATCCACTAGGACAGTGCAGCATCTTTGCCAACAACCACTTTGCATCATCTCCACCCTCCACGCCATTTGAAATCAACGACCAAGAACAGAGGGATTCGAGTATAAATAAGAAGCTAGCGACACCATTGAAATTTAGAGGGTTTTAGGTTTAGTTAAGCTTTAGGTTTAGATTTAGGTTTAATTTCGTGTTAGTTTCAATTAGACCTGGCAAATGGGTCAATCGGATCGGGTACGGGTCGGGTCGTAGTTCAGTTCGGGTCAATTTTGTGTCAATCATGTTCGGGTCAGGTTCAGGTTCGGTTCGGGCGAAGTTCGGGTTTGGGTCACTTTTGGGTCAGTCATGTTCGGGTCGGGTTCGGGTGGAGTTTGGGTCGGGTATGTTTCGGGTTGTGTACGGTAGCCCGGTTCGGATCGGGTATGGGTTGGGTCTAATTTGGGTCGGTTGGCATTCGATTCACTGTTCGGGTGAATGTCGGGTCGAGTGTAAATGGAGTTAGGTATAAATTAATTCTGGTTAATTTCGGGTCAGTGTATATTTTTAAATTTCAATGTGTTCATTTCTAATATTAAATTATATTTAAAAGATAAAATCCGTTTAATTACTTAAGATCATTTATTATGTGTTCTTCTTTTAAGTCATGCACTGATACGTTAAGATTTTATCGTTTATACGTCCGTATATATATATATATATATATATATATATATATATATATATATATATATATATATAGTATATATGTCCATGTACATACATATATATATATATATATATATATATATATATATATATATATATATATATATATAAAAGTTTTAAAGCTTAAGTAAAATTAAAAGGAACTTTTGTAATTGAAATTTTTTACGGGCTTAGTTATACTTATACATTTACTATGAATTTTAGTAAGTTACAAGTACTTAAGTACAACCCATCCATGATCCATGACCCTAATATCTTATATTCTTAATTTCTTATATAGTTATGCGACGACCGATGTGCAATTATCTAGAGGATTGCAGGCTGTTAAGTGATGTTTCATTGTTTCAAGCATTTCAATTGAGGTCATGTTATGACAAAACTAGTGATCCAACTTAGCGTTAATCATGATTCATGAGTCAATTGTCTTATTTGCAAGGCTCAACACTAAAATATATATACCTTGAAAAATGACTAATAAAGGAAAGAAAACAATAAAAGTTTTATTTTGGCCCTGGTGTTGGTTCATAACTTGATGTTTGTCAATTGTCATGTTTGAGTTGGTAAATAGAAACAGGTTGATTCAAGTTAGTATTTTCAATAATCAATTTAGTGTTGTTTTGATAGCTCCTTAGGTGATCATATATCAAGATTGATTTGTCTTTGTGAGATCAAATGTCTATATGTATTAATTATGATTATATTAATGTAATTGTGAATGTTGGTTATCAAAACTTGAGACTTGGAATTCAGTTGTCTAAAATTCAAATGAGTCACATTACTATGATATCATATGCAAACATATATTCTTAAATATGATTAAGTAGAATTAAAATTTAAACATGTTGTGAAGAGAATTTAGCATTTGTAGATTAGTGATGCACTAATGCAGTATTTTTGACGAAATGACGGTAGTCACAGAATGATATTATAACTTTATAATCCTAATGTGCATCAAAATGTTAAGTGAATTGAATAGTAAAATAATATTGCTAGATCCTAAGATGCATTAAGTTATTAAGTCAATTATGCTTGTCTGTTCTTAATTTATATTTTGAGCAAATATTATATCTCTTATATTTTTGTTACGTATGTATCAAATTAAAAATTAAAAATTATCAACTATTTTATTTTTTCCTCTTAAATTGTCTTTGATTTCATTTGTAAAATTTCCATTTTAAATCTTAAAGTCATTTTTCTTTTTCCCTCCTAAACTCAACTAATTGGTTTTAATATTTTTATTACATATCTAACAAATTAAAAATTAAAAACTATTAAGTATTATATTTTTTCCTTATAAATTTTCTTTAATTTAATTTGCAAAATTTTCTTCTTAAATCTTAAATTATTTTTCTTTTCCCTCCTAAACTTAAGTAATTGAGTTTTAAAATTTCAAATTCTACCCCCCCAAAATCTAAAGCCTAAAAAAAAAAACTAATATTTTGTAATGGTAACAAAAATAAACTAAAAGTAAAGGGAAAACCCTAACTACTACCAATCCAATAGCCTCCAGACTCCTCACTCACTCAAGCAGTCACCACTGGCACTCACCACTCGTCTCTCTCCCCTCGACCCCTCCATTATTCTCAGTTTCAGATCTGAGTCTGAGAGCCAGAGGAAAACCGAAAACCATCTCCTTCCTCTCAGTGTTTTCCAGCCGACTTCTCTCATCTTTCCGGCTAGGACGCCGCCAGCCATTGAGTACGGCTAGGACGCCGCCGCCCGCCGGTGTGTTAAGTTCGGCGCTCACTCAGTCACTCGCTCTGCATCCCTTCTCTTCTCTTCTCAGAGTTCGCCGCCTTTGCCCTGTTCTTCTGTTGGTTATTAAGGTACTGCTCGAGCTCGACCCTCGCTCTGTTCGTTGTCTATTGCTCGTTGGCCACTGCTCTGTTCTGGTCTTTTGTTTTTCGATGGCTATTGCTCTGTTCTGGGGTCCTTCTATTGCTCTGTTCTGCAAATGCTGCCATTTTTACAACTTTTCTACAGATTAAGCTTCATCCTTCATCTCTTTCTTGTACCCTTTTCTTTTACATGGTAATGGGTTTTTGTTTAATCAGTCGTTCATTTCTTGAATGATTGTTCGATGTTTTGCCATTCACATTTTGTCTGTATTGCTATATTCTCTCATTTCTGTCAGAACCCAAGAACCCATTTGTACTTTCAGACAAGCCATAGGATTTAAGATAAATATGTGTCTTCCACTCTTCCCCTGTTTTCAAGATGGGCAAAGTAAAAGAGAATGATACGGTCATTTGTGGCAGAAAGCTAAAGCTGAGCATTCACATTTGACAGTCAATAATTTAAGCAAGGCACACAGCACGCTTAAGGAGTATAACTTTTTCATTAAAAAAATAATAATAAAAAGAAAGGAAGGCCTGTAAATTGTTAGGTAACAATCCATTATTATTAGTTTGTCATTTGTGGTTGTGACAACTTGATTTTTATTGGCAAATTCTGAACTTGATTTAGTATCTTTCACTTTCAAGCTTGAGTTGCTGTGTTTGGTTCTGTAACTTCCTTTGATTTTGGTGTATTGCTACTAGTTTCTGCTTATATTTGGTCAATTGTAGAACTTGCTTTTTATCTCAGTTTTAGTGTATTTGTTTTGCAAGCTAATTATTGAATTAAATGCAGGGAGCTAGTAGCTATGGACATTGAAGGACAAGGGAACAAAATACATGCCATTTCTACAATAACAAACCTTGACGCCCTTGTCGAAGATGATAAAAAAAGAAGTTCAGTGTGGCTAGAGTTCCTTGTGATTGATGGGACCAATTTTAGTGATGGGAAGAAGCGAGTGAAATGCTCACATTGCAAGAAAGTAACCTTTATTGCCATCGTGCAATATGGGACTAGCAATATGAAGAAGCATTTGGAGAAATGTAAAGCATATCAAGCTGCAAAGTCATCTGAAGGAGGAGGTGAGAAAAGGTTTGAATAAAAAGTATATCGTGATTTGCTAGCTAGGGCGATCATAAGGCATGGGTATAGTTTTTCATGGGTTGAGCATGAAGGAAATAGGGAGATTCACACATACTTGAACAATAAAGTTAGAATCATAACTCGAAACACAGTGAATGATTGTCTTAAGTTACATGCTTAATTTAAAAAACAAATTAAGTCAGCTCTTCTTGCACTTCCTGGATGCATTTCTTTGACTTGTGATATGTGGACCTCTTGCCAAACAGAGGGTTATTTGTGCTTGACTGCTCACTATGTGGATTCTGATTGGAAGTTGATTACTAAAGTTTTAAATTTTCATCATTTGGAACCTCCTCATACTGAATTTATTTTATGTGGTGTTGTGTATGACTTGTTGCAAGAATGGGGCATTCAACATAAGATTTTTTCAATAGCATTGGATAATGTATCTAGCAATGACAAAATTCAAGATGAATTAAGATCCAAGCTTTATGAGAATGGGCATTTATTAAGTGACGGCGAATATTTTCATATTCGGTGTATGACACACACTTTGAATCTTGTTGTTAAAGATGGGTTGAAAACAATTGATAATTGTGTTGTGAAGGTTAGAGAAAGTGTGAAATATGTCAAGAGATCGGAGTCTAGAAAGAGAACTTTTGAGCATTGTGTCAAACGGTGTATGATCTTAGAAAATAAGGCTTTGTGGTTGGATGTGCCTACTAGGTTGAACTCTACTTATGAAATGCTTGGTAGAGCACTTTTTTATGTTGATGCTTTTAAGTTACTTGCCCAAATTGATCCTATGTACAAGAATCTTCCCAAGATGATGAATGGGAACGAATTACAAGAATTCATGAGCTTCTTGGACCTTTTTGTGATATAACTCATATGTTTTTTGGAAGTAAGTATTCTACATCAAACTTGTACTTTGAAAATGTGTGGAAGATTGATATGTTTTTGAAAAAACAATTAGATTGTGATGATTCAATTATCAGGAATATGGTCATGGAAATGCGAGCAAAGTTTGATAAGTACTGCAGTGAGTATACCTTATTATTTGCTTTTGCCACAATTCTTGATCCTCGATGTAAGTTGGTGTTTATCAAGTATTGTTATGAGAAATTGTATGAAAATAAGGAAATGGCAATTAGAAGAGTGACCGATATACAATTCGAGTTGAAGATGCTTCTTAGAGAGTATACCCAAAGCACTAATTCTCCAACTCCTATTGTATCATCAACCCCATCATCACACACTTGTGGATCAAATTCAAGAATTGAAATCCGCAAACGCAAATTTGACTATTTGGCAGTATGTTTTCTATAATTCTATACTATCTTACTCTTTTTATTTTTAAGGGCAACATAATGAGATCAATTAAGTTATTTTTTTCCCATTTGAATTGATATTAGGGGATAAAAATGTATTGCTAATTTGTATATACTAATTGTAATTTTGTATTTTGTAGGAATTTGATGAGAATGATAGCAAGTATTCGAGTGGAAATGGAAAGTCAATACTTGATACTTATTTGGAGGACCCCAAAATTGAGCGTAAAGTAGATTTGGATGTTTTAGAATTTTGGAAAACCAATCAAGAGAAGTATGGTGAACTTTCTCGTCTAGCTAGGGATGTTTTGAGCGTCCAACTCACTACCGTTGCTTCGGAGTCAACCTTTAGCATTGGAGATAGAATTTTAAATAAGTGGAGAAACTCTTACATTCCTGAGAATGTGGAAGCATTGATAACAACTTGGACTTGGTTATATGGCTTTCAATGTAAGTATTGAATATTTTCTTTTTTATTTGTTTATATTTATGTTTTTTCTACCTTTTGTGAATTTTTATGATGCATTTTGTTTTACTTTAGCGCAAGAAGAAGAAGAAGAATTTATTGGATCAAATATGGATTGGTCAAGTACTAAAGGTGTTAGATTTTCCCCTCGGCCTAAATGATGGCCAAGGTAATTGATCACTTAGTACTTGGTTAGTTAATTCATCCTATTTCCATAGTTTGTGGGTTTCTCTAATGAGTTAGGACTGTTTTGATTTTTTTTTTTTCCCCATTTTGATAGGACCTTCGATTGGGTTTCTTTGATAGTCTGATGAATTTGATGCGAGATGCGAGGTAGTTGCTCCATTGTTTTTAATTTTTCAAGTATCATTGTTGCGATGTTATATGTGAATATGTGATGTTATTTGCTAGTGGAGGGAGTAAATTATAAAGACTCATGTAAAGTGAAAATAACAAGATGCCAAAAGCATTGCCATTTTATTTTTGTTTGCTAATCTTTTCTATTTTCATAGTTTCCAGGTTTAGAAGATTATTGAGATTGCGGCTTCTTTTACTTGCTCAGATTATTGTAATTTGTGTGAACTTCATTAACGCTTAGCTATGTAACTAAGGAGATGATCAAGGATCATCATGTGAACTTTCACATTTGATGTAAACTTTATTTTGGATTGGTATTGCATTTGTAATAGTTAAACTAAGAATTTGCATGTGGTACTAACGCCATAGTTTAGGGGATGTCAACCCCGTCTCCGGGTGGGTGGCTCGTTGAGTTTGGCATTGTGATGTAGATCATTATTTATGTTCCAGACTTCCGGCCATGTTAGCTTTATAAGTATTGAACTATTGTAATGATAGATAATTTATTTCTGGACTAGCATTTAGCAACTTACAGGATTAGCAACAAGTCAACAAGGCAACAATCAATAGGGTGAAATATGTCAAAAGTATTATATTTTATCCACTTGGTTAAAGGTTTAATGAATTATGTACTATAGTTATTAGGTTATAGGTAGATTATGATTTGCTTGTTTATCAAAGTTGTGTTAAATTACAATAAGAGCTTTTTTTCTAGGCCTTAACAATGAAATTTAGGCAATTAGGAATAGTTTTGGGTTGACTGGTTATGATTTATGAGTATGTTTCGGTTTGGGTTCTATTCGGGTCGGGTATATTCTAGTTCGGGTTTAATTCATGTAAAATTGAGTCGGGTAGGGATCGGATCGGTTTTAAAACTGGTATGGTTCGTGTCGGGTTCAAGTTGTCCATTTTCGGGTCAGTTCAGTTCGGATCACTTCGGTTCGGGTTTGAATTGGGTCGGGTCATTTCGGGTGTGGGTGATTTTGGGTCATGCTACAATTCGGGTTTCGTTCGGTTATGGATCGGTTTACTTCGGGTGTTCGGGTCCAAATCGGTTCATCCCATTTCCGGTGCCGGGTCGGGTATGGGTCCGGGTCGTTCGGTTTGGGTTTGGGGTTTCGGATCAGTTTTGCCAGGTCTATTTTCAATCATTCAGAATTTAGGGTTGTTTCGGTTTAGGGTTTTGATTTTAGAGTTGTTTCTAATTAAGCTTCGAATTGCTGATTTTGAGTTGTCAATTAAGAATTCCAGTTGTAATTGCAAGAATTTTTGGGCTAATTCGAGTAATTTCGATTTCTTTCTTCCTCCCCTGTCCTTTTTCGATCCGCTTACCTTCACCATGGAGTTTGATTCAGCTCCTCCTTCGCGAATAATCTGAGTGGCCTGCTTCTGCTCTTCTGTTGCTCTCTCTCAGGTTTCGAATTATGGCCTTGTCTCTCTGTTTCGATTCTACTCATGCTCTAAGTATGCTCTGTTTCGATTCTACTCAATCAGTTGAATTAATTCATGTTGATTCTGCTGCTCTGTTTCTTGATCTGTTTAGGCCTGTTAATCTCGGTTATATGCAAGTCTGGGTTTTGATTAAATTTCAGTTTCAAATGTTTAGGTTTAATTTCAGAATATGTCTCGGTTTTTCATTCCAGTTTTCGTAATTTAGGGTCTTGATTTCAATTTTGATTTCGAATTCTAGGCCTGCTGCTCAGTTTCATAGCTTTGCTAATTTCCGTTTCTGTTGGATAATTTGTGGTTCGAGTTGCGTTGGTTTTGGTTAGATTTGCTCAGTTTAGTTAACCTTCCCTTCCCCTGATTTGCTTTAGTCATTTTTGATAGATGTGGTTTGGTTAAGCAGTACGATAGATTTCGAAGCTGGGTTCTTTATTGTTGAATTTGAAACGTTATTTTGAAGCTTCATGGATTTCGAGTATGCCATGTTTAGGTTGTAGTTATGGCTTGCATTATACTCTGTTCTTCTGGTTCTGCTGCTTTAATCCTCTCCTGTGTTTTCATGAACACGATATTGCGACTAGCTGAAGTCAGGGTTATATTCTAGGTTTGCTATTGTTGCTAAATCTGGCAAGATCTCATTCCCCTTCTCCTGTTGTGATGATATTCAATTTAGTTTTGGTGCTAATTATCCAGAAATGTGCTTGTTAAATGCTTTATTCAGTTGAATGTTCCCGTTTCCGGTTGTCCTCTAATTTTAGCTGATTTTAGTTTAGTTTGGTTGATTTTAGTAAAGTTAATTCGTTTGCTTCATAGTCGATTTTGGTTGCTCCGTAATTGTCAACACGATCGAGTTTGGTTTTGCTAGCCCATATAGTTTAAAGGTTATTATAACTTGCACATATTTAGGGAAGATTTAGAATTTGATTTGTTTATAAACTTTAATCTCAGTTATTCACTGTTTTAATTAATTTAGAATGATGTTAGAATAGCGTAATTTCGATCTAAGTGGGCTTAATCTTTTCCGTCGTCCTTGAGGACACAACCCTCAAGTACTACAGCGGAAGCTGTATGCTTGTGACCTTTTTATTTAAACTCTAAATTTTGCCTGACAAAACCAAACAAAAGGAAATTAGAGAAGTGCAAGATATCATATTTTCATTATAACATCAAAAATTTAGATTTTGACAAAGTAATTTATCTAAAATAATATGAGACAAATTCATTTCACCAAAAGTATAATGGTGTGACTTACAGATTTCTAGTATTTGTCTTACTTTGTTTGATTTTCTTAAAAGTAGGTGATTACTTCACATCATTTCATAAGCATTCTTTTAAGTTGTCAAAATTATAAGTTGTATATGATGTTATTTTATGAGAATGGAGTTGGAAGAGCAATAGTATTGTTTAATTTGTGAAGAGACGTGATAATATATAATGTCTCTCTAAATAATTTGATTTAATGAATAACCATTATTGTTAAGGGGATAAATGAAATATAATACCGGCGGTTTCTGGTTTGGGTCGGGTTTGACCCACTAATTTGCAGGGTTTTCGGGTTCGGGTCGAGAAAATCGTGTTCAAAATCCAAAATTTTCGGCAGGTTGGAGTCAGATTTTCGAGTCGGTTCGGTTTTTGCCGGGTCTATCGATTACGAAGAATAGATGTGAACCACCCACTAAACTTTTATGTGATATGCCATATGCAAAAAGAATGGTTTGTAGACTGCAACTCAGTAGCAATTGCCTTCGTCATCCAAGGATCCTGATCAGTTATGATAGTCTTGGGTGGTTTCTTCATAACAGTCACAAAAGTCTCACAAAGAAAGAAAATAATTTGGCTTATGAAATCTAACAATATCTCATAGTAGGACGATTGAGGGAAAAAAAAGGTTTACGAAGTACCTTCATGAGCCACTTAAAAGTAGCAGTAGTCTCATTTCGGAGAAGAGCAAAACCGAATAACACCGTCTTTCCATGAATGTTAATGCCGACAAACACTCCACAAGGCATGTCATACATGTTAACTTTGTTAGTAGTGTCAAACACTACTGCATCTCTATATTTTTCATACCATTTAACACAAGCACCAGGGGACCAAAACAGATGCTCAAGCTTCCTTTCACTATCAACCTTTAGTATGTATTGGAACCTAGGATCTTCTTGCTTACATCACTTAAAATAATCCAAAAGGTTTACAACATCATTTCCAGCAAGTTGCTTCCTGACTTTCGTGAAAAGATTATGAATGTCTTTTTCAAGGAAAGGAAGTTTCCCATGAACAACATTTTTCTTCAACTCAAGCACACTAATAATCTATCTAACTGTGAGCCCTGCATCTTTCAACAAAGGAATTTTTTTTTTCCATCATCCTTTCTAATTACTTGATTCATTAGAAGAAAACGTGTTTTACATGGGCATAACAAAGAATGGTTGTGCTCCGCAACAAAAGTAGTAACATGTGACTCTTTGGGAAAGATTTCACTAAACCTTCGCAATTTAATGCGCCTATGGGCATTACAATTAGACCTATAAGACACTCGATTTCTTCACCCCTTTGTTGGATCAATCTCTTTGAATGGTTGAGCTTGACCACAATGACAAAAAAGTCACGTCTAAAAATTTTGCCATCTTTCTTATCAATACGATCTTTCCAAACACTAAAACCATGTAAGCGAGCAAACTATTGATAGAAAACTAAAGCTTCTTCTTCATAAGGAAATGTTTGACCCACAAATGGCTCGAAATTTGGTTCCACTCGAGGAAGAGTTCCATTTGAGCCATCTAACATTTCTATTTGATTTGAATTATTTAAACTATTATCTGAAGTTGACATATCTTTTGACTCAATAATATCTCTACTTAAATCCAACATATCTTGCTCGAGCAATCCCATCATTGCCTCACTGTTAGGGAGCTCATTGAGATCAAACATGTTTTACCTAATAACGAATAAAATCCACAATTTCAAATATAAACTCAATTAGAATCTGACACTTTTAAAGTGCTTTACCATAATGATCTAAAGCAGAAAAAAAAAACCCAAAAAGAAAAAAGAAAAAAAGAGAGTTTGAATTTACCTTCCTTGGCTTTTTCACGACAGGAAAATGAATTAATAATTGAATGAGTTCATGTAACTCCTTATGACTTGTTATTAGCCATATACCACCAGATTTTACCTAACAAAAATTTCAATCGCATGCTACATATATAAGTAGTAGAATTGCAAATTGCAAGAAATTTTTGGCGGGAACATGTTATTGTCTCCCTCTCTTCCTTTCATTAAAATTAACTTAGGAAATTTCACTTTGGCATTTAATCAAACAGTTGGTGGACATGTTTCGATGGGTTAACCCCAATAATTAAAGAGAATTAATTTCAGATTACACAATTCAATCAATAAAATGGCGGATGGAGGGAGTGATCTTACCCATAATTTTACTGAAGTGACTATGGCAGAGGAGGGAGGACATGCTCGGGTGAGCTCACCATCAAATGGGGAATGAAGTCATTTGAACACCTCCTTCTAGGCAAACTCTCTTTACCAGTGCTAGACAAGTATTTGGTGGCCATGGCAATCTGGATACCCATGGTTTGATCGATATGAATTACTTGGGTAGATTAAGATATCTATGAATTTTTTTTGAAGGTTGAGAATTACTATGATTCTCAGTGAAATTTCAATGGAGTTGGGAGGAGAGAGAAAAAACAATAGCTGGGGATGAACGAGGGCTTGCAGGAAAATTATGAAGAGAGAGAGAATAAGGTTGGGGCAATGAAAGTGGGTATAAAAGGGAGTGTTGGCCACTGATGAGGTAAGAGTGATAAAATAAATTAATTTAGCAATTGTAAATGACTGCGGGTAGTTAGAAAAACGAAAAATTTTCCGAGCATATTAATTAACGGCTAAATAAAATACTATTTGATACTATTATTTATATGCTTTATCTATTGCCCCTGGGGTGATGTTTAGCATTTGCCTTTCAAATAATTACGAGATCAAGTTCCTCAGAATAAGGAGATAAGAGAACACACTAAATGAGCTAGCAGCCTTTCCGCACTATGGGTCAACATAGGGGGAAGGTGACTGAAGAAGAAAGTCTGTTCTATTCAAGCTACGACTCAGAGAATGTATTGGTCAAGGAAAAATATGTAGCATTCATCTCATCAGAAATTTGTTTACCTTGATTAATGAGTACTAATAGTTTCAAAAGGTTGATTACCCCAAGAAAATAAAGCAAAATAAAAAATCAAAAGGTCATCTAGCATAGAAGGGTCTCTTTCTCTATAATTTACAGCCATTGAGATTCTCCCTTTTCTTGGACAATGCATGGACATGAAGGGCCCGCCACCCAATTCAATTAGTAAATGCATCTCTTGTTTGCCTTGAACATCCGTGCAACCTAAAAGTGTTTTGGAGTGCAGAGCTTTATTGCCGTGGTTTCTCTTACCGTAAGAGCTCGTGTGGCGCTGAGCTCACGAGCAAGACATCGCGTCCGAGCGAGCCCAGTCAGGCTCTGAGCGTGTGCACCGGTCGACACTCACAAGTGGCTCGAGCCTTGGCTGCAGGCGACAAGCGGCGTACTCCTTTCTCTTTGCTTTGCTGGACTTTCCCTTTTAATTTCCCTCTTCAATTGGGGCGTCAATTGTATTTTTTTGGCTGAGAAGAACACCCAGATCTAACTATGGAAGTGGGAAGGAAGAGAGGATAAAAGAGAAAGTTGAGAGGAAGAAGATGAGCAGATGGGGCTTGGAGAATAAAAGAGCATTTTTTTTTTTTCACTTTCTTCGTTATTTTCTAGGGAGAAGAGCATTGGGGTGGTGGTATGATAGTAAATTAGTAACGATATTTTTATTACTATAAAGATTTTTCTTAATTTTGTTAACACAAACAAATTATTCAATTTTTCAGAAAATTTATAAATTATTTTCACAACTTATTAACATAAACAATAATACGAAATAGAAGAGCAAAATTAATTAAATATGTTTATTGTTGGGTTCAATGGGTATTATCTTATGTAGTAAGTCAAAGTGGTGAGCCTTACATTGGAGAGAAGAAGACTTGTGAGATAAAAACTTGGCTCAAAAACTGATGTAGACGTAGTAGATCTCTACTTGTGAGCAAAAAATTTGGCTCACCATTGAGCATGCTCCAAGAGCCCTGCATTTAGCAGTTTTTACTGTGAATAGTATCTTGAAACATTCAAAATTTTAAAAAATCACAAACTCTTGTATATGATGGTCTCACCCTAATTTATCGTGAGATGCTTTACGTGAAAAATTTTCTTTTTTTCAAAAAAAATTTACGATGTTGGTTAATGATCGTGCAATCCGTCCCACAATAAGTTATTATGAGTTAATTTAATGCAACATTTATTATTGAAAAATATTACGTTAATGAACAACAAACAGTACTACTCATTTTATTTTTGCCTTTTGTTCCTTTTGCGTGATAGTTGGTTGATGGAAAATGAAGGGTGGAAAAATATAACTCCTGACTACAAATTCTAGGCACTTTAAAATGAGAGTCTAGGTGCTAAATATAGTAAATTAGCACCAAACATTAGCCCAATTGCCAAGTTACTATACATGAATAGTAAAGACAGCTCTTCTAATGATGCTTTTCTAATTTTCTTTATCGGTAGTAACTTCAATTTTTAAGTAATTCTCATGTAATCCAAACTCAGAACCAATTCTTCACTAACTCAAATGAATTGTTCACTAGGTAGCAGAACTGTCAAGATGGCTATCGAATTTTCAACAACTCATGGATTCTTGAGGGTTTCCCCTCCTTTAAACTAGTAATCTTTATTCTTAAGACACTTGCTTATAAAGGGTCCATTGGTTCGATATCAACATTGCATAGGTTGCATGAGATGTTTCTTAAGGTCCTTAATGTATTTACCGTCATCTCAATTGAAATTTATCATGCATAATAATCCACACAATATATAAGTGTCCGAAAAAAGTTCAAAACAAGACAATCTTATTTGCTTCTGCTGACATCCCTGATTAGCCAATCATAAGCACTTGTACCACCATAAGCTGAGTTAGAAGTTATTGTCCAAGAATAGCTTTCAATCCTTCCAGAATCTCTTTCACTCCCATCCCCTTTATCATTAGTAGGGTAAAATCTAAGATAAATACAAATAAGTATGATACAAGAAAACAACTTACAGACAGATTCACAGGTATTAAATAAATAAAAAAAACCACTAACAACAAAACAAGTGGTCAATAATTTCTAAACAATATGCCACTAGAGTAACTAATCCCATTTGCACTCTTACTTAATGAATCGATTCAGCAATCTCCATAGGGAGAGGGGAATCTAGCTTGGCAAACTCTTGCATCTTTTCTTTAATATTATAATTCTTGTTTAGACTCCTTGGAAATTCATTAAACTTCTTCCATGGACCGTAACCAGCAAATACTTCAGTCTTCTCAGCATAATTGGTAGAAGACTCAATTACAATGCAACCCCTGTATCTGTTCACAAACTCTTTCATTTTGCTTAACATTTTCAAATGCTAGTAATGATCAAGAGGTACTGTAAAGTCCCACCAATTCTTGTTGCACATGAGGATTATCCTTCTTGGATGCCATAAATCATATTTGTTTAAAAATCAATGTCTTGTTCCCAACGTAAGTGTTGACTCTAGGAGTCACATAATGATTTTGATGATAATAAACAATATGGATAATAATATATGAAATAGTCATTTATTGAATATTTATATTATTTTTCAGTTTCATATATAATGTTCTTATTGGTCCAATTCATCAAATTGGTTACATGTTTGATTAATACATGAGCTTAGCACTAGAACATTTTAAGTCTTAGACGAAAAGCTTTGATTGATTATTGATGGAAGTGATATGATAGAAAATTAAGTTTCTATGGATATTCATCCATATAATCTATGTGAATAATATTGACGTAGTTGATTGGATTAAGTTGTCTACCCAAATATGTGTTTACGGATATAAAAATATATGGGTATCAGCTAATATCTAAAGATTTTATTTGACTGAAAAATATGTTCTAGCCTATTCAAATTTGAATTTCAAATTTGAAAATCATATAAGATCACTTAAAGATAATGTTGCCTTTACTTCAATCTTATATGATTTGATCTTGCTAAATTAACTTATATAATAAACTATTCTGCTAAATGAGACACAACTTTGATTTGCAAAATAATATCAAAATGATGATCAAAATCTCTTGTTACTTGTTTCTAAATGATTACTAATATCATTTACATTACCAAAGGCAAGAAAAAGATCTTATGCAGTTTATCCACCGTGGCTGATTTGCATAGAAAAGCAAATCAGAATATTTAGCTCATAGAAAATCAAAACAAAATCTACAGATCATATTTCAAGAGCCTGGAATCGGATTTCAGGATATTTTGGGCACAAACTTCCTTCTTGGCTGATTAGGATCACGACTTGCAAGTCTATAAATAGCGATCACAAGAGCAAGAGCAAAAGCAAGAATCCAAGCAAGTGGAAAAAAACATTGAGATTACACATTGAGTTATTATACTAAGCTTTGTTTTGAGATCAAAGAATTGAGGTGTGAGCAATTATTAAGGAGTGAACTTGGGAGTTGTGAGGTTAACTCTTCCGAACTTAGACCAAGAGGTTAGTTTAAATGATTGGGATTTCTAGAGTGAGGTAGCTCTGAGAGATTGTTAAAGAGTTCATCTTAATAAGAAAAGTAGAGTGTTGAATTCTAGAGTTGGATAACTTTAGGCAGGGACATAAGGCTGATTGAGGCCCACCTCGTTAATATATCCTTGCGTATTATTTCTGTTTGATTTTCGCATTTGCATTTGATTTTGATTTTAAGTTTTTACAATCACCATATTCATCCCCCTCTAGGGCGATCTGAATCTTCAGTAAGCACTTCTCAGATCAAGACCACGACCTGCATGAGGCAAAACAAGTATGTGACACCAAAACTACCTACCTCTAGAACTAAATTGACTAAGAAAGCATAAGTAGCACAAGACAAACTCCTATTTTTTCAAGTTCTTAGCTTTGCAGCTGTTATTTTCTCCACCCCAAAAGCATGGTCCAACTTCCTTAATCCAAGCAAGACGAGTGATATACCTATATAGCTAAAGGCAATTTACTTTTTCAAAATCTATCAACTCTAGTGTATTGTATTCTCATCTTCTTCAACTTTCGCAAAAGATGATCAGTGGCTGGGCTTATCCTTGTTAGTTGTCATGCTAGACCACTTAAAAGAATTCATTGAAAGCCTCTAAAAGACACCTGATTGAATGTGTATCTACTGCATTGAATAGTCTACCAATGAATGTCGCCACGACAATTTCGTCTCCATAATAATGGTGAAATATAAATAGCTGTCTTTGAGAAGTACTTATTTTATCATACGCAAAAAAGAAGAGAAGGCATAGGATCTCACTTCCTTAAGTCAAAAGTAAACGCATTCAAAAAAAAAAGAATAAGTGACTAGTTTAAAATGTATCATAACTCAATTCACAAACCAATAGAAGGCATCAAATGCATACAACATCTCCTTAATGAAATTCCATCATATAAAATTGTATGTCTGTCTTAAATAACTCTTCATCATACATTCAGCAGTAATGCCTATATCGTTAGCCTAGCTCCTTGCATCTCTCGACAACTCAAGACATTATGGAATGATTTCCTTCCTCTGACAAAGCGCTTTGGCTGTCATCAATTATCTCATGTAGAATGTCTTTAAGTCTCATGGAAATAACTAGTTTGTCATGCTTTTATCGACAACACTACAATAAGAGATTGGCTGAAGCATAGGTGCTTTTTTGTGACATTGAACCTTTGTTAATGGCACAGCGTTAGTAGCATTACATTGTCTTGGCAGCTTACTAGAAATGAAGAATGCCAAACAACTTTTACTTTTTCTTTTTTTTTTGTGGCCGTGGAGACAGTAACATAAAATATGACAAACTACAGGAACAGAAAATCAAGCTGGTTCATTGAATGGGCTTAACAAGGTCTGACTGGCCTTCCTATGGGCATCCCAATACCAATCTTCGTTCCTTAGCATTCACATGCAAAGAGACCTTGATAGTCTTATACACAACATTTGATGACATTGGACAAAGATTTGTAAAATGAAACTCCTTGCTTATACTTGTTGTGGGATGAACTAGGACTACCTAGTTTGCAGAAATCACCGTCGGGAGTGGCCCATGTCAATCTGAACGCCAGGCAGCTACTGGAGTCGGCTTAAAGTTTCACATCCTAGACCTAAGACCCACTAGATGGTTGGGCAGCTATGAGAAGGGGGGGGGAAGAGAATTTGAGATTTCTGTGTGCTCTTGTATATTTAGTTGACCCCTAAACCGCCTTATATAGGTTGGGGTCTATTAGAGTTGCCGCCTTAAGCGGCTCTAGTGGCTGTCAGACCTAAACGTATTAGGGCCGATCACAGCTCCCGCTTGGCTATGTAGGTCGGAAAACGCATGCTCTCCACAAATCACAACTCTTCACACTTCATACCAGGAATATGATGTGCAACCAAAAATAGCCAGTAGTGTTATATTAAGTTAGTATTTAACTAACGTAACACTTTCACATAATACGGTACCCCAAATCATCCCAAACATCACTGGCGGCATCGCTAATCCCTTATGCCATGATGTATCATATGATTTGATGGGCCCGCAAGCGCACGGTGGCATTGTAGCAAATCAAGGTCGATCCCACAGAGACTAGGTTGATCTATTGGGTTACATTTTCTCAAGATATGCTAGGCGAATCCAAGTTTGAGAATGAAATTTAACTAATCTATTATCTAATCTAATGGATAATCAATCGAGGAATTTAATCAAACCAAGCAATTTTTCAACTCAAAAATTAATCAAGCGCCTCTTCTTTAGATGGGTAATTCCAAAACCAATAATCGATTTATCAAACTCTTCTTTCAAGGCAGAATGAAATTCTTAAATCTAATCAACTTCCATTTCTTAAGGATTTTTGACTAATTTAAGATCATTAAGAACGTGATTATCAAATCTAGGGGTTTCCTAAATAATGAATCTTTCTCAAGATCACACCCACTTAAGTCGAATCTTAGTTTTCCAACATTCTAGTGTCACCTTTTAGTTTTTCACCAAATATCTAAAACAAGCAAGAGATTGATCAAGTTTTCTACTCACAAATCAACATCTAGGATTCAATAGAACACACCCAACAAATCCAAAATGCTTTTGGATCATAACAAGCATGGGTTTGATTATAACAACTCAACTTAATTCCAAGATTAACAAATCCAAAACATAACATAAGAATTAACAATAATGTAAAAGCATAAAAACATAAAGAGAAAAGAGAAGAGAAGGGAGAGGAATTGCTCAGCCTACGCGTGCTTGAACTGTCGTTGCAAACCCGATCCAGAATACTTGCAATCTTCACTTTCAACTTGCTCTTCCTCTAATCTAAGTCCTAATCTAAGTAGAGTGGAAAGGAGTATAGAGATGAAATGATGGGGTCCCTTCATTCTGCAGCGAAAATGGCCTTGTTTATAGAAAAACACAATCAACCTCAGCCACACGATGAGGAAAAACGAAGAGATTAGCAGTTATGCCTCCACCACGGGTAGATCGTGATCTTGGCTGGTACTCAATTCTTCTGCTCTTCTCTTGCTCTACGGGCATGGCAACTCAAGGGCATCCATGGGGGGTCAAAGTATGCTTAAATGAGGATCAAAATAAGGCAAAATGGTCAAAATTCATGCAATAATCATCAAACAACCATACCCATGTATAAATCGAGAATAAGAGTATAAATGAGAACTTAAAGCACATAATTCTCCTAAAAATGTAGCAAAATGAGCCTAAAATGATGTATACATTAACTACTTATCAAACTCCCCCATGTTTAAACTGTTGCTTGTCCTCAAGCAAACACTTAGAGAAAACTGACATGTGGAGATGCGTCTAGGACTTAGAACATGACAACATCTATAAAGGAGGCAAGCTATAGCATATCATAAGCAAGAACGACAATCAATGGCAACCCCAAATAGTGCATAAAACATTTCAAAATCAGAAGAATGTGAATGTTTTCAAAAAAGTGCATGACCACAAGCTCGATATCAAACTTGATCACCCCCAAAGAACCAGAAAGCATATCATGCAAGCACATGAAATTGAGTAGAGCCAAATGGACCGGTAGAACCTCACTTTGGGAAATATGGAACACTTCTGCTCATGTGTTTGAAATATAGCATAGGTTTACTCAAGACTCATTTCAAAAATGCAATCTACTATATGCTTGCAAAGACTCTCAAATTGGCCATCACTAAATTGCAATGTGCACAAGACAATCAAGAGGACTTTGTATGGGTGGTAATGTGGGCTAGAAGGGTTAAGGAAAAGGAGTGGACAAATGCATTTGAGCAATGTGGAGCTACTTAGCCAAGTGACCAGGGAGCAACCAACCAAAGCACTAAGAAACCTAGAAGTTCACTACCACTCCAAACCTTAAGTACAACGAACATACCCCACGAATGAAGTGGGAAATAGGTTGACAAAGAAAGAATCTCAAGCTATTTACATATCCAATGTCAATCATGGAGTTTTTTTTTCTGGTTTTTTTCGCTTCTTTATTCTCTTTTACTTTTTTTGCTTTGCTTTCCCCCCCCCCGCAAGATGACTTCATCTTCCCTTTTTTCGTCTTCTTCAACATAATTTTTTGTCGCAACGTAAAAATTACAATTATTGAAAGGCAAGGATCGCTAGCTATCAACTCACAATGAGTATAAATATATATATATATATATATATATATATATATATATATATATATATATATATATGATATATATATATATATATATATATATATATATATATATATATATATATATATATATATATATATATATATATATATATATACACACTCAACCCAAAAAAGAGGGAACCAAAGGAAATGCTCAATGTCATCAATCCTTCAACAAACCAACATACCAAAGCCACCTTAAAACTCAATTATCCCCAAAACCACCCACTATATAAATGAAGTGATGCTCCATAGACTTGGCATAAAGTAGAGTTGGGAAAAGCTAACCCGACACGACTACCGACTCGAAACTGGCACGAAGTTAAGTAGATTTGGGTATAAATTTTCGACCCGTTTAATTAAACGGGTTGAACGTTTCAACCTGTTTAATTAAATGGGTGAGGATCAGGTTGAGATTCTCGACACGAAAAAGTACCTATTTAATCCGTTTAATTAAATGAGTTAAATAAGTCAACTCATTTTTTTATTTTTTATTTATCCATCTACTTTTTATTAGATAATTAAGAATATAAAAATTTTTAGAAATAGTGAATTATGATGAATCTGGGGAATTTCAAAGAGTAATTATTTAATGTGATATGTAAACTTAATTTTTAACACTGTAATTGCGTATCAGTTGAAAATATTAAATGCGTAAATAATCAATTAAGAAACTGAACTTGACCTGTTTATCTTAAATGGGTTAAGCGGATCAACCCGTTTAAAAATTAAATGGGTACAGGTCAGGATTTTTTAAGCCGTTTAATAAACAGATTAGGTTTAGGTTGAGGAATCCTCAACCCGTTTAAGTTCGATACGAACACGAACCCGATCCGACACGGCCTATTACCCAGCTCTAGCATAAAGGTAGAAATATGTGTTTGGCCAAAGGCTAATATGGAGGGATCACAACAAAGAAAGATATAAGCTCGAAGGGGCAAGCAAAGGGAAAAAAAAAGCATGTATTATAAGGACAGGCTATTTGGCTATGTGGCTAAAATGGCCAAAGAGAGAAATGCCTCTATCATCTCATCAACTATGCACATGTTAATGTGGTTTTGAACAAGACTCAAGGCAACTTCTAGAGATACAACATGGAAGAGTTACACACATGAAAGAAATATGAGATTAAATATAATGAATTAGTCCAAATAAGGCTCAAAATTTCACGGGATATCTACCAAAGTCTCATTAAGCTCATAAAATGACTTCATGTACGAACATTAGTGCTAAGGACTCCAAGAGATAACAAAGTTCTCAATCAAGACAAGGATTAAAACAAGAAATATTAACAAAACCTTCACAAATTTTCACACCAAAAAGGGGTTATACATCAATAATTACTTAAGCTCATGAAAGCTATTTTACCTAGCAAAAACATCATTGGAGGTTATCTCAAACCAATCCACACCATCCTTTCATGCAATCCTATATGCAAACATAAATGCGACTAAGTGCAAAACACTAATGCATACAAAAAGAAATCTAAAACTATATGCTCTAACAAGAATGCAAACTAAAAACCAAAATGGAAAATCATGAAGCTACGCTTTCCCCATGCTTAGATAAAGTATTATTATTCAAAGGAAGAAAAGTAAAAGAAGGAAAAGGATACAAAACATAACAATCTCACCAGGTTAGGTGCAGAGTGCACTTAAGCTATGCGGCGTCGCAATAACCAGGGTACATGGAGCATCAGCCACTCCATAAAGTTGTCAAGACTTGGCCCTTTAAATTAAACATCGTCAAGGCACGCAGAAGCTTGTCAAACTCCTTAGTATAGAGTTTCCAAGCATGGAAATAAGAGAGCATGAAAATAATCACAGCAAAGAAAGTTAATGCTCTCTTTAACAAAGCAGAACCAATAGAAAAATCAAAAGAGAAAGCAAAGAAAGTGTTCCACATGATTTTTCTAGGTGCATCCACTAGGAATATGCAATATGGGTTAAGGGAGGCATCCTACCCACAAAAGTATCCTAGGGAAGAAAATTAACAACATTCCCACTAAGCATATTAAAAATTTTACCCTCATGGCCCAAGTCAACAATAGAATCACAAATCTTAGGAATATCAATGGGCGCATCTAAAGAATACTCGGGGGAAATAGGGGGTTGTGAACACGTAGGGAAAACATGGGAATGATCAAGGGGATTAGGGAAAGCATAATTAAAACAAAGGCTAGAAGACTCCTCACACACGCATAATGACACCCCTCTAAAGGAGTGCTAAGTAGATTATGCACCATATCAAGAGTATCTTCCGACGCACAATATGAATCACCCACATCAAACTTAGCAATCGACCCAAAAGGCTCATCCACCTCGAGCCCAGTGCACTGAGTTAAAGAAAAGGATGAATCAGGTTGAGCATAGCATGCATAGGAAGGACATGAAACAATAATATGGTCAGAAGAACCGCACAAGTCACACAAAAAATGAGCATAATAAGATCTAAAATAGAACGCACAAGCATCAGGAAATGAATATCTAGAAACACGGCTAGCCTTCCCAAACTCAAATGAATCCCAAACAATCCACTCAAGCAAATACCATGAATCATCAAACGTTTTTAGCATGAAAATCCCAATATTCTAAAAGAATACAGATTTTACTATTTGCACCTTCATCAATAATATCCAAAATTTTCCATTTATCCACACAATAACCACATTGAGTAAGAAAAACATGTAAACGCTTAAAATACCTCCAAAATAATTCATGCTCAAATTGAGGAAAATGAAAAATTTCCATCGTTTTAATTTTTCTCTTTCAATTTTTTAATTTTTCTAAATATTTTTTTTTAGTTTTTTTCTTCAAAGGAAAACAAATGCTTAGTCAAACCTATTGAGAAAAATCCAATATTCGACGCTAGTCCCCCGGAACGACGCAAAAAACTTGATGGGCCCACAAGCGCATGGTAGCTTTGCAGCAAATTAAGGTCGATCCCACAGAGACTAGGTTGATCTATTGGGTTATATTCTCTAAAGATATGCTAGGTGAATTCAAGTTTTGAGAATGAAATTTAACTAATCTACTATCTAATTAACGGATAATCAATCAAGGAATTTAATCAAACCAAGCAATTTCCCAACTTAAAAATTAATCAAGCGCCTCTTTTGTAGATGGGTAATTCCAAAATCGATAATCGATTTATCAAACCCCTCTTTCAAGGCAGAATAAAATTCTTAAATCTAATCAACTACCATTTCTCAAGGGTTTTTAACTAATCTAAGATTATTAAGAACGCGATTATCAAATCTAGGGGTTTCTTAAATAGTGAATCTTTCTCAAGATCACACCCACTTAAGTCGAATCTTAGTTTTCAACATTCTAGTGTCACCTTTCAGTTTTTCATCAAATGTCTAAAACAAGTAAGAAATTGATGAAGTTTCCTACTAACAAATCAACATCTAAGATTCAATAGAACACACCTAACAAATCCAAAACGCTTTTAGATCAAAACAAGAATTGGTTCAATCACAATAACTCAACTTAATTCCAAGATTAACAAATCCAAAACATAACATAAGAATCAACAATAATCTAAACATAAATAGAAAAGAGAAGAGAAGGAAGAGGAATTGCTCAGCCATGCGCGCTTGAACTGTCGTTGCAAACCCGATCTCGAATCCTTGCAATCTTTACCTTCAACTTGCTCTTCTTCTAATCTAAGTCCTAATCTAAGTAGAGTGGAAAGGAGTATGGAGATGGAATGATGGGTCGCTTCTTTCTACTGTGGAAGTGGCCCTATTTGTGGAAAAACACAATCAACCTGAGCCACACGGTGAGGAAAACGAAGAGATTAGCAGTTATACC
Source organism: Carnegiea gigantea (assembly GCA_029747015.1). Classification (NCBI taxonomy): domain Eukaryota; kingdom Viridiplantae; phylum Streptophyta; class Magnoliopsida; order Caryophyllales; family Cactaceae; genus Carnegiea; species Carnegiea gigantea. Next base: position 124,513 of record JAKOGI010000653.1, on the reverse strand, counting down.
TCCACCACGGACCGTGGCATCACTACGGGCAGACTGTGGTCTTGGCTAGACTCAATTCTACTGCTCTTCTCTTGCTCTACGGGAATGGCAACTCTGGGGCATCCGTAGGGGGTCAAAGTATGCTTAAATGAGGGTTAAAACAAGGGCAAAATGGTTAAAATTCCTGCAATAATTATCAAACAATCATACCCAAGCATAAATCGAGAATAGAAGTATAAATAATAACTTAAAGCACATAATTCTCCTAGAAATACAACAAAATGACCATAAAATGATGTATTCATTAAGAACTTATCATGATTATATACTCAACATAACTGCTTGGGCTGATACAGTGATGATGGATAGATTTTCCTTAAACACGCATGATATTGCATCTTAGCTTAATTGCTTTCCTAGCATGTTCTTGTTGAATCGTATACATCGTGGCCTCTGAGAAACACATTAAATTAGCAACATCAAGCTTCGACTTTATACCATGGCTTTAAGTTAAAGGGTCATCGTCCAAAGGGTCACACAGTGACAAGAGATAGGGAGGTCAATTGTCACTCTATATATGGATTGTCTTTTAAGTACGCACAGTATGAGATGTGTGCCATGACATAGCTCCCACTTAGCTAAGCTCATCACTCTATATGCCATGTGAATCGCCTATCGAGATTTTCACTCAAAAATCTAATCTGAGCCACTAGATTAGCATACTTAATGCTAACCTTGATACTCAAGATTTGTCTTTTAAGGCTTCAATATTAAATCATATCTCATATTCAACTCCTTCAAGTCTCATCTTAGACTCACTAAGGTGACTACATTCTATCTTATTCATACACCTCCAGTATGAGTAATAAGTATCGTACAGCCAGTGCTAATTAGAAGCCTGTAACATTTCAACATGTCTAACAAATAAATCATAAAGCATTTAGAGAAAAAGCCTTTAATCTTTGTTTCATAAATGCTCATTACAAGAAGGACGTATCTATCACATATAACAAGATTCATCTAAAAACTAAACTCTACGAAGTCCTAGACTCATCGCATGAGCTTTCAAAGCATCTCTAGGAATCAGCTTAGTTAACGGATCAACAATCGTCTTATTAGTAGATATGCACTTGATGGTAACTTCCTTTGTCTTTATGGCATTTCGCATGAAGTAATAACGCCTCTTGATGTGCTTGGTCTTCCGATGGAATTTTGGATCCTTAGCGAACTGCATGGCAGCTCTGTTGTCAAATAGTATCTCAACAGGGTCATCAACTCTAGGAGTGAGATCAAGATCCTGAAGAAAACTCCTAAGCCACATTGCTTCCTATGTGGCTAGGCTGCATACGACATACTCTACCTCCATAGTCGACAGAACTATACAGTCCTGCTTCTTACTGCACCATGATATGGCTCCTCTCCTGGGGTGAAGACATAACCTGAGGTTGACCTGAACTCATCCAGGTTACCACCCCAATTGGCATTTGAGTGTCAGTTCAACTTAATTACCTCGCCTTGATAGCAGAGGACTAAGTCAGTTGTACCACAAAGGTAGCACATTGTTCTCTTCACGGCTTGCTAATGAGCAAGTCCTCGGTTGCTCTGGTAATGATTTACCAAATCAATTACAAAGTAAATGTCAGACCGTGTACATAACATGACATACATTAAACTTCCCACAACACTAGCGTAAGGGACATTGTTCATTGCCTCCTTTTCATTATCTGTTTTTGGGCATTGATCGAGGCTCAAGGTTATACCCTTCTTAACTTGAGTGTCTACGGGTTTGAAATAATGCATTCAAAATCGTTTTGAGACTTTCATGATATATGCTTCCTAGCTTATAATTAAGAGTTTCTTAGGACGATTTCTTATTATTTCCATGCCTCAGACATACCTAACCTCATCCATATCCTTCATCTCAAAGATGGAGGATAGCCACTTCTTAGTGGCTTTGATCATCTCCGAGTTGTTCTCAGCCAGTAGTATGTCATCAATGTATAGGGTAAGAAATATAATTCTCCCATTTGATCTTTTGACATACACACATTGGTCTTCTGAAACCATAGATAAGCTAAACGAAGTAATGACTTTGTGGAATCTTAAGTACCAAGATCTGAAAGATTGCTTAAGACCATACATGGACTTTTAAGACGACAAGCCTTGTCCTCTTGTCCCTTTGATGCAAAATTAATGGGTTGATCCATATAGATCTCTTCCTCAAGGCTACCGTTGAGGAAATTAGTCTTTACATTCATTTGAAATGGCTCTAAGTCCAAATAGGCAATCCAGGCTAGGAGTAGGTGAATAGAGGCAAAACTTACCACAGGAGAAAATGTCTCTTTATAGTCTATATCCTCAATTTGGGTAAAGCCTTTTGCAACTAGGCGGGCCTTGAACTTATCGATCGAACCATCTACCCGGCGTTTTATCTTAAAAACCCACTTGTTTTGATAAACTTATGGTGGGATGGAAGATCAACAAGTTCCCAAACCTTGTCTTTTACCATTGAGTTCATCTCATCCCTTATGGTGTCCTTCCAGTCTTTGTGGTTTGGTGAATCAATCGCTTCTTGATAAGAGATAAGCTCTTCAACTTTCAAGGGAGTGCATAGGAATTTTTCCTCTTCGATTTAGAAATATCGTCGAGGATTCTTCCATGATCATTCCTTCGGATCCTGAGACCTTCATTATTCGTCTGCCTGGGTGAGGCATCCCTTACCCTTTCTCTAAGAGGTGTGAGATCCTAAGCATATGGAGAATCACTCCCATTATCCATTTGAGGTGTGAGATCCTGAACATGTAGACTAACTGCATGTTTGGGAACAGGAGATTTAGGACGAACCTCATTCGCATGTTGACTCTCCTTATGTATAGGAGATTAAGGACAAATCTCATTCTCCTGAGTAGAACAGTTTTCCCTGTTCCTTTTGGATAGTGGAGACCTACCATCTTTGGTAATTTGGTTAGAGTTCAAATTTTCCCCCTCACTGAAAGATGGTTGAATGTCCTGCTGTAACTCAAATAGTTCGTCATCCTTCTTGATTTTACCAATAGTTAGGAACTCATCCTTGAGAAAGTTAATATTGCAGGAATCTATTATGTCATGTCACCATTAGGGTGTTACCTATACATCACATATCCTTTAGATTGTGCGAGATATCTAATGAACACCATTTCGATGGCTCTTGGACCAAGTTTTCCATACTTGTGGTTTGGGTTGTGCACATAGTTGGCCGAACCCTAGTCTAAAGGTGGTTTTTTATCAAACCATAGCTCATATGGTGTGGCAGATATACTCTTACTCTGCACACGATTAAGGATATAGGATGTCGTAAGCAGCGTATCCCCCAAAAAACTGATTAGGAGGTTAGCATATTCCATTATTGACCTGACCATGTCAAGTAATGTACAATTCCTACAATCTGTAACACCGTTCTATTGTGGAGTGCGTGGAATCGTTAGCTATCTTTGTATACCTTTCTCTTTACAAAACATTTTAAACATATCAGAGAGGTACTCATGACCTAGATCAGTCCAAAGACTTTTAACTCTTCATTCCAATTGAGTCTCTACTTTTAGTATGAAGCGTTTGAACACATCAAGTGCCTCGTAGCGCTGAGATAGTAGGTACACATACCCATATCGTGAATAATCATCTATTAGGGTAATGAAATAGATAGCACTATGACGTGGTTTAACATTCATGGGTCCGCAGATGTCTGAGCGGATTAATTCTAAGGGGCTAGATGCTCTCGAAACTTTACCAAAAGGTTTTATTGTTGCTTTGCCAGCTAGACGAGACTTACATCTAGGCAACTTAACCTTAGTGAGTTGATCTAAAAGATCTTCTTTAGCTAGCCTACTTATTCTATCTTGGCCTACACGGGCAAGTCTAGCATGTCACTTAATAGATTCAGAATCGGAGTCAAAGTATGAAGCAAAAGTAGAAGATATGTTATTATAGGAATCGTCCAAATCAAAAACAATGAAATCTTCTTTCAATGTTGCTCGGCCATACAAATTGCCATAATAGAACAAATCTAAATCATTTGATCGAAATCCAAAAGTAAAACCTAATCTTATTAAAGAAACATAAGAAACTAAGGAGCATTGCACCCTAGATGCATAGAGAGCATTGTGATGAAAGAGCTTGTTTCCTCTACGGAGTTTGAGCTGGTATGTTACTACTCCAAGGATATCTTGTTCGCTGTTGTTCCCTAATACAACAGTCCGTGAACCCACCAGGTAACGATGGAACTCCATGAATCCAGCCTTGTCCTAAACTATGTGTTTTGTTGCCCTCGTGTCTACAATGCATTGAAGAAGAAAGTTAGCAATGAATGCCGAAGAATAAACATATATTCAGGAGTTTTAGTGGAAATAGGTACCTTGGTTGGCTCAGGTACCTTTCAACAATTCCGAACAAAATGCCCCTTCTTTTCACAGTTATAGCACTTCACACATGCCATATCCTTAGTTCTAGTGCTTTTAGCCTTATGCTTCTTGGCAGAACGACATTTAGAGTGAGAGTCCTAAGAGGGATAAGGACCCTTCTTGGGCTTCTTGCCACGATAAGGCCTCTTGCCCCTTGGCCCACACCCTTTGGCAATGAATGTCACATTAAGATGTGCATATATCTTTATATGCTCTTCCTCCTTCTCGAGATGCTTAGAAATTACCTCGAAGCTCTTAATGTTTTCATTATGTGTCATAATGACCTTAAAATACCTCCAAATGTTCATTGCCATTAGGAAGAGCTCTAATCATATTTAGTACCTGTTCTTCCTCAGAGACATCTTATCCTGCAGCTTTAAGTTCACGAACCATGACACTCATGGCTCGAAGGTGTTCGGGGATACTACGATTAGAGTCAATAGTATATTGCATCTATCTTAACTACAAGGTGCGCAACCTTGCAGCAGATGTTTGCCCAAACTTGATCTTAAGCTATGCCCACATGTCCTTAGCAGTGGGGAAACGTTCAAACTCTCCCAGGAGATTATCCTGCATACAAGATAATAGTATATAGTGTGCATAACGATCTCTTTTGAACCAGGCGTGGTATGTCTTTAGGTTTTCCTTATACTACTCAGCAGCAGTAATATCTATGCTTTGATCATCTTTGTTTGCTGGAGCATTCAAATAAGTTGTCAGGAGATCCAACATGTCACCATCATTTAAGGTGGACTGAACTTTTAGATGCCAAACATCGTGATTCGTGCCATCTAGTTTTTTGTTAGAAGGCATATTACCTATCAAATTCTTAGCTGCCATATCTGACAGTATATATAATTTGTTAGACATATCGTTTGATAATTAAATTATTAAGAAAACTCCATCATTCACATCAAATGTTTGAAAATTTCTCCAAGCTCATAATCATCACTTGCAGATGTGAATTAGAAGTTTTTTAAAAAAAAATTAATTACCATATAATTTATAAAGTTTTGTCAAACTAATTAACATATTCATTTAGCAACCATCACAAAGATATCCACTTTTAGCCATGTAAACATATTTACGCAAGCTTATACTATAAAAAAGTGATTCATATAACATGTTTTATTAAAGAAAACTTACTTTATTAATGTATATAACACAAAGTTATATATTTAGCTCCAAAGTTTCATATCACTTGCAAAGTTTATTTAAAACATAAAATAAACTTATAGAATAGTATAAGATAGATTCATACAATTCAGTGCAGACAGAAACTAAATCAAGCCATCATTAGTTAAACAATATTGTATATTGGGTCAATAATAAGATTAAAAAAAGCATGTAAAGTCTTGCCTAAAATATGAATTGTTGCCCAGAACTTCGGTCCATGGAAAACAAAGTGGCCCAAAAATTGCCCTACACACGACCAAGCTTCCCCACCTTAAAAGGGTGGCTTTCTGGAGTGACTCTCTCACTCACTTTAACCCTAAAGTTTTTCTCTGCCCCTCTTATTGCCCCCAAAGTGGAAAGGTCTCTCTCTCCTCAACCCTTTTAACCTCACTGCCTCTCTATGCCCTCTTTCCCCTTTGGCCTCTATGCCCTTCTCAAAACGAGATAAAGCCTCCTCTCTTTCTCTCTCCAAGGAGATGAAGGCCCACTTTGCTACTCACAGCATCCAATTTTCGTCTCTGTTTTCTCCACCATTAGTGCCCATTGTGGTCTAGGTGGTCATTTGCCACCAGAGCCCTAGTCGCCATCCCTTTCTACCTGAAGGATGATTGCCGTCACTCTCAAATCACATCTCGCCTAACTCTGCTAGAACCATCACAACCATAGCATAGATCGATCGAAAACAAGCCATAGCATATGCCTCACGTGGCCAACGTGCCACCTATGTAGCCGCGCGTGTTGCTCACGTGCATCCAAGTGTGGTTGTTTTAGGGTTTCCTTAGTCGACAAAGCGTAGATCGGTGTTCTAGAGGGACAAAGGAGAAAGAAGGCATCCTGAAGCCCTTTCGTCATCGATGTATGACGTACACGTGCCACCGCTCCTTGATGGCTCTAACGGGTACATATGCTTCTCTTCCTCGATTTTGCTTTTATTAATTATTTTAGGCAATAGGTGGTTTCTTTGGGGTTACGGAGACCCCGCCAAATCCACATTTCGACAAAGCTTGGAGTCGGTAGGGCAAAGGGCTAAGCTGGGTCTTGCATAGTCAGGGCGTCGAGTCTTTAGGGTTTTGTGCATTCATAGTTACAAATAATTACATATAGTAATGTAATTACATAAATTAAGAAACATGCCTTTATTGATCAAACAACATAATCGCAAAATTAAAATGAATATAGTTTGAAATCGTGTCACAGAAGCATGCTCGGAAGAATGGAAATGGTGTTATGGGTAGTTAATTAGAGCATGATTGTAAGGATTAATCTGGGCAGGGATTAATACAGACATAGTCACACAAATCACAATTGGGGTTTGTTTTATCAATCTGGGCATACCAAGTTCAAAAAAACAGAAACATTCAATAATTATTCAACTAAAGATGCAATTTTTTAGTTGGTTCTGGGCTTCATAATTACAAAAGCATGCTATTAGAATAGTAGGGTTGCATAATTACGAAGATTAAGCAATTTAATCAAATAGACAAGCATGCTTTTAATGAATCAGATTTATTGAGAATAATCTGAACAAGTTAGGCTCTGATACCACTTTAGGATGAATTAGGACTAACCTGGTCTACAGAAATCAACGTCAAGAGTAGCCTATGTCAGTCTGAATGCTAGGCGGCTACTAGAGTTGCCATGAAGTTTCACGTCCTAGACTCAAGACCCACTAGATGGTTGGGCAACCTTGAGAGGGGGAGAGGAGAATATGAGATTTCTATGTGCTCTTGTATATTTAGTGGACCCCCTAAACCTCCTTACACAGGTTGGGGTCAGCTAGGTTAGCCGCCTTAAGTGACTCTGGTGGCCATCGGGCATAAACTTATTAGGGCCAACCAACACTTGTAAATCTCTTCTTTAAGTGCTGGATGTTATCAAATTTCATCATCCCTACCTTCCCTTTCCTATATACATACTTCTCTTGTTGATTCTTTAGATTTTACACATCCCTCATTTGCTTTGCACCACATTATCCACACTCTTTGTGCAGTGAGTATTGAAGTGAGTGCTTTCTTGGGTCATTCTTTGGCTTCACCAAAGACTTGAGCTGCCTTTGACAATTGATTGTTGTAGTTGAATTACACAAACTATTAGCCAAATTATTAAAGCCTTTCATAGTGATCAATAGCAAGCTACTCGAATCTTTGTCGTTCCCTCTTCCAAGTAGTCCTCATTTGGCTCATAGAAATGCCTTATGAACTCTAGAGACACAATCCTCCCTCTCTTTCCTTATGTTTATTCCTAGCTAATAAATTTTGGTTGATGCGTGAAGTCATAGATGTCACATGCAAATTTGGATGGATCCAAAACATCATGTGATTCATACCAATTGAGTTACGAAATTCAATTTGTTTTCCTTTGATACGCATATCATGACAAGCATTCTTAAGGAAAGACAACTCACTTGCCTCCCCCCCTAAAGAACTTCAAGGCAGATTTTGTTGTACCTTGGCATTAATGTAACAAGTCAAAGGTTTTATAGGATTAGGGCTACTCCTATCCTCCACGCATAGAAGGAATGAGATTGAATCCCTTTGTTACTATCAAAAGTCACCGCTTCTTTTCTTTTGATTTCTCTTTCCTTGATGTTGGATATGTCTCTTTCATAAAGACTCTTGTGTTTTTTAGGTTGGACCTTTCTTGTAGAAGTTTCATCTTCTATCTCTAGAACCACAGGCAAACTAGCTCCTGCCCTTCCCTTTGTCGGTTAGATTTACTGCGTAACTTATCTAACTTTTGAGTTCTTCAACACCTATTGTTGCTACGGTCAAATTTATCAAATCAATTTAATCTCATAAAAGCAGTAAAACTTTGAAAACATCTTTGACATTTTTGGGATCAATCTCTTAAGCATGAGAAATCAATGCAATGGTTTGGTTAAATCTCTCGACTTCAGACAACAGGATGCTAAGTCTAGATTTAAAGAGTTGGCTAAATCTATCATAAAAGACACATCTTGATCACATGAGGACTCACCCATACTAAGAACTTGATAGTCCTCGTAGGTTATGACTGCTAGTGCATAACTTCTTTCCTTGAAAATTTATTGTACACTTCTTTAATCTACTTTGCTTAGAAAGGCTTGTTAGCAGAGGTTCATATCTTTGACACAATCAAGTACATCCTCATCCAACTCCTCTTTCAAATTGTTCAAACAATGAAGTGGCAATAATGATTCCATTCTAACAAGAAACTCTTACCTTTAAAAAAAACTAAAAAAGTGAAGACCCACCCACACACTTTTTCTCAAGTCTTAAGTATAAATACCAAAAAGACAAAAATTATCACCCAAACCTGAAGAACCAACTTAACTAAAATGCAATCAATTTGGCTATCCCCAAAGATAGCAAGGCCAAATATATAGCAAACCATAGATAATAACTGATAAAGGTATCAAGCATAGCAACTGAGCATTGACAACATGGGGTAGCACAAAACAACCAAAATTTTGAGATCTAAAGTTTACAAGATAGAAGACCACTTAAAATTGAAAGGAAATAAATGTAGGAAGCCAAAGACTTCAAAAAGAATGAGAACCTAGAAGTACTAGATCCACCTTTCTTTCATAAATTAAGCACAATTTTAGGACAGAAGAATTGCCAAATAGCTTAGGATACCAAATCTCCTTATGGCGTATTACTTAGCTTTATTTATGCCATTAAGTCTTGGCCATTTGATACTAGGGATTGAGAACACTATAAACTTGATTTCATCATTGTTAAAATGTTCTACACACAACCACCTGCTTCTGTAGATTTAAAACTTAACCAACTTTGAACATCTATTCTTTGTAATATCGCTTTGTTATATTTTGTTCTCTTGAAGAGGTTTATGATCCCTCATCATCCACACTATTATACTATCAGTTGGTTAAGTCTCTTTGTGCTATCTTATACATCTTTTTCATGTCTTGTGAACATGCAATGGGCATATCAGAAGTCTTTTGTCAAAAAATTAATATATTCCATTCAAAATCATGTCTCTATTGTTGGCAGGTCTAACTATAAATATTCCATCCTTCATAACATGAATCTTTTCAATCTCTTTAACTCCATACATTTTCTACCCCAAAAAAAACCATCTTAATAGGGAACGAGAGATTACCACGCACATACTAACTACTAATAAGAATGGAGATCTAACATGCAACTTCAGGTTGAACAATTATGTGATTTTCTGCAAGCATACTGTTTATTACCATAATACTTGAGGGTCGATCCGCAGGAATGAAGTATGAAATTAGGTCACTATAACTCAAATAAAACAAATTAAATGGACTCCCTAAGATACATTCAATTTAGAAAACACTAATAGAATAAGCTTAAGTCCATCCAACTCCAACAACCTCCAAAACTTGGCATATTAGTAAAGCAAAATTTGACTTGAATAAACTAAAAGGAAAGAACTAACTGAGCAAAGCTTAATCAAATAGAAGCCAAGTTGAGATATATCAATCTTATTACCTCCAAACCCTTTCAATCCCGACCTAGAAGGAAAACCAAGAATTGGGAAAGAACTTGAATATGAAATATTAGCCTCAAGTAAAGGAAACCTCACAACTATTTTAACAATCTGAAACCCAACACCCAACAACAAAGATCATAATCCAGAATCATAGAACAGGGCGAATTTTCATAGAACATGGAGTAGAGCATCGACGATTGCAACAAAGTAAAATGAACTCAATACAAGATCAAGCCTATAGTTTGAATTTGACAGAGCACAAGTGGGCATTGAAATCTCGAATTTGAGTATAAATCTAGAATAGGGGAAGACAATAATACTCAATTCGAATCAATGCTCACGTAGAATGACAGCCAATGTAAATTCTACTCAATTAATTTTAAATTTTTTATATTAATTGGGCCATAAACAAGGAGTCATACATATAAACTCAAATAAGGTTCCAATCCAAAATCAATTGACAATGGGTGGATTAAATCACAAGCTTATATACATGCACAAGCTTTTTAATTTTATCAATATGGGACAACACCCACTTTCATATGCTTTCATTTTATCAATGTGAGACAACAAGTGCTTTCATACTCCAACACGTCCCTTCACGTGTGGCTACTAACAAGACCTAACACGTGCATACAATTTAATCAAACAGGGACGGTAGCAAATCACGATCGAGCAACCTACTTTGATGCCAAGTTAAATTTTTTATATTAATTAGGCCATAAAGAAAGAGTCATGCATACAAGCTCAAATGAGGTTCCAACCCAAAACCAATTGACAATGGGTGGACTAACTCACAAGCTTATATACATGCACAAGCCCTTTGATTTCATCAATGTGGAACAACACCCACTTTCATATCTATCATTTTATCAATGTGAGACAAAACCTACTTTCATACTCCAACAATTAAGTAAAGGCAAGTCTAATTACACGAATTTGGGAGATAAAAGAAAAACTGATTCAAAAAGAAAATAGAGAAATCTGAAATTAAAAAAATAAAGTCTACTCTCTACAGTCCCTTTGACCTTGATGCTGCTTTTCAAAGCCACTTTCGTACTCCTTCACCTTGATTTCTTCCATTAATCTTGAATTAAAGTTTTCTTGTAACTGTCTTACTTTCAATGCCCAAATTGATTAGGAGATATGACGATGAATAACAACCGAATTGATTAGGGTAATAGTGGCTAGAGGTTAATCATGGTGAATGAAGGAGGAGATAAAGAGTAAAGAAATAAAGAAGAGATGGAGCTTCGATTATGCAGCTAAAGGAAGAAGATGCAGTGCAATGGGGAAAGCTCGGTCTGCTAGGAAGAAAGGCCTGGGTCTGCTGGGGAGAAGGAAGAAAGAGGAAAATTGGGGGAGGGGGTGGTTGTGCACAGGAATCACGCGTGCGGAGGAAAGAAGGAAGACTAGATGGGCTTCGCAGCTGGACCGTAGCCGGGGTTTAAGCTAACAAAAAAAAAAAGAATAAGCCTCTGAGGAAGAGGTAGAAAATGCCAGGAGGGGGAATCTTGGGTCACATGAGAAGCACGAGACACAGATGAAGAAGGGGAGAGGAGGACAAGGCCTATCCACTGATGGGCTGTGAAAGCTAGGTTTGTTTTTCTTTTTTTTTTTCACTTGATCCGATACCTTTCATCCAACTCTTTTGAGTAGAAATTTATTCATTCTTTTCGTATTTCCCAAATTCCTAGAAAGCAAACAAAAATAGAGTAAAATTCTAATTTATTCATTTATTCTGAGCACATATTAGACAATAAAAGGGTATAAAATATATCACTTTTAGGTTGAACAACTACCCCTAAACCTAAATTTTACTCATCCTCACGTAATATGAAACAAAAAAATGCAGGAAAAAAAAATTCTAACTCACTTTTGTAGGAATAACAGTTGCACTTAATATGTCCAACAAGCCCTTTAACCCCCCTTAAGTTCTCCCTAGTGGATGAGTATGTACACATTCCAATCAACCACATCACTCCGGCAACCTAGGCATTGGAACACATGTAAACACAATGTATACATCAAGATATTCTTGATCCCCACTGATGACATCCATGCAGCATCTTTCACTCGCTTTAAGAAATATGAACAAACCCAATTGGTAGAACATCACTTTGGGGAATACATGGGGCACTCTCAATCATATATTTAAGATGTACCAAGGTTTACTCAATTCATCTTCCAATCATACAAACTATCGTGAGCTTGTTAAAACTCTCAATTCTCCACCATTAAAATGGGAATGCAACATGATAAGCAACAGGAAGTTAAAAAGGGTTATAATAGGTAGAGGGTAAGAGATGGACAATCAATTTGGGAAATGAGGAGTGGACATCTAAGTAACTAATGAGCAACTGAACACTTCCACCAACTGAAATAACACACACTCTTGTAAGGATCCACCTCCTCGGGGGTGCGATCCCCCACGAATGGCTAGGGCTCAAGTGCGAGGTACTTTTATGTTTTTTTTCTAGAAATTATACATTTATTTGTTTTTTCTATTTTTTTAGTTTTGGGTTTATACAATACTGGGCTATAAGCTCGCGGAGGAATGGGTCTGGGCATGGTGAGATAACCCAGCCAGATTCCTTAGGCAGGGCTAGGTCCACCCCTCCTTGATTGGACCTTGGCAGCCTCCTCTACCTGGCCCAGAATCACGATGCCTAAACTGATCCACGGGCCAGGTCAGGCACCCTAGTTTGGTCCGAGCAGATCCTTCTACCTAGATACCAGTCAGTTTCTTTTTAGCCCAGCAATGCATGAACAGATACTAGACTAAAATAATAAAGCATTAAACTCTAGTTAAATAGCCGCCAGTGACTTTTAGAAACATTAAAAACCATGACACCTTTCGAAGCAGATCATACCGATAAGGACATCGAATGGACAAATTGAAGCTACCTCAAAAGAGTTTTGGAAAGGCCCTGAACAATCCTTAGTGTGGGGATCCATCATGGCTCCTTGATTTGGAACAAAGGTTCTAGATTTGGGGGCGAAGGTATGGTGATATGATGGAGTGAATGCCATCACCATATGTCATGACTTGCAGTTTCTACTAATTAATATGGAAAATTAAAGCTTAATCATACTAACGTACATCCATGTAATAGATTAAAATCGTTCATATAATCATATAAAGTTGTAAATTTTAGTCCAATGCAAACAAAAGTGCAGCGAACAACTTATAGTGGACGGAGAACTACCTAAAGATTATACCTGTGGTAATTTAGAAACAAATCATAAAAGAGAAATAGAGTATAAGAGTAGAGGAAAGAGTTTTTCGTGCTCAGGATAACCTACCTAATTTACTTAGGAACTTGGCAGAGTGACACCTTTTTAATGGTTAACCCAATTCTCTACATTTAATGTGTGGATTATTTCTCTCATCAATTTTGATGCTTTTCTCTCTCTAATATTTTGATTGTTTTGACGTCTTTAACTGATGCCTAATTCCCTCCAATTTGATTCCTATTCATTCATGCCTATAACCCTTGGGGGTAGCCCCCTATTTATAGTGGTTGAAGGGATAGTCTTAATCGGTTTAGAAATATAAGATCTAATCCTAGTCCCATTAAGGTTAATCCAAACATATACTATAATTCAGCTAGGATTCTGACTAATTAGTCTTGGTAAACTAATCAGCCTAGGATTCTAGGTAATTCATCATGTTTGGGCATAAACAGAGTCAGAGACAGGGATCCTGGTTGGGTTCCCAACCAGAGGACCTACCCCGGTTCTTGCAAGCAAGAACCCGACCGGGTTCTTGGGCTGGGCTGCAGACAATCCATTTTATTTTGGCCATAGCTTTCATATCCAATGTCTATTTTAGGTGATTCTTTTTTCACTAAAAGCTTATTGAGTTTAGTTTCTAATGAAGCTAATTTCATATTTTTTAGATAAATGTGAACAATATACAAGCAAAATAGTGAACATGTGTTATTTTCAGCATAAGTCCAAGTATTCGACTTATAACTTTTTCATTGCTTATCGGGCTTCGGCACATAATATATCATTAGTAAGCGTATTCAATTAAGAATATTGATACCTAGACTTACCAATTCTTATACTCCTTAGAGTGGATCCCAACTGGACTTTGGGCTTCTTGGGCTCTATTAGCCTTTTGGACTTGAATTCAAGGATTACTCTACTGGCCTCCAAGTGCACAAGTTGAGGTATAATTTTCATCATTAGGCAATTAAAAATAAGATGCCATTTTTATACGTCTACAGTTGGCCCCCACTTTAATCGAGCCTGGGTAAGGTGAATGTCAAAGTAATGCTTTTCACTTGTAGTTGCTTATTGGCTGTGATGATATAGAATCCGAGCCTGGCCACTGAGGGCCCTGAGACTTGGCCCCGCCAACTTTCGCCATAATAGTGGCTGATATTAGAAATCCAAGCCTAGCCATTGAGGGTCTTGGGAGTTGGAGCCAGCCAACTTTCACCATGACGGTGACCGATGACGTAGAAATTTAAGTCTGGACGCTGAGGGTCCTGAGAGTTGGCACCTGCCAACTTTCGCCGTGACGGTAGCTGATGATGTAGAACTCCAAACCTGGCCATTGAGGGTCCCAACACTTGGTGCCCACCAACTTCGTTGTGATGTTGGCTGGTGTTAGAAATCCAAGCTTGGCCACAGAAGGTCCTGAGATTTGATGGCTGCCAATCTTCGTCGTGATAATCGCTGATGTTAGAAATTCAAGCCAGGCCGTTGAGGTTCTTAAGACTTGTATCTATTTGATGATAATGCATGGGTTCACACACATGAGTATGTGTTCCTATGAGTGGTTGGAAGCTGTTTATGAGTGAGTACATGCTAAGATATGTACATCGCTGGATTTGTAATGATGAACTATGAGGAAGATAATTAGAAATCATTTTTTGTGTTTGACAATCCTACTAGATGGTACATTCTTTTTGTGAATTTTGAATTGTTTAAGGCAATTAAGTGAGATGTTTCATACGCATATGTGCGAATTTCGGTGGTAATGATGGAGTTGTGCTGATTGTTGCATAACTATTATTCCCATTACTCCGCAGCCTTGTCATTACTACTTATGTGCTATTATTGTTGTTCGGTGCCTAATCGGTGGCTTGATGTTGATTACAAGATGTATTTTCTGCGTTTCGTCATGCAATTACCATTACTATGGATTCTACCATGTGGTATGCTTTTGTCGTATGGACTGTTATTCTTGTCATAGGATTGGTAGTATTCCTGATATATCAAACCTCAACACACGTAGAAAGAAAAATGGAGGAAGAGCTTGATAGATTTTAGAATTGTTACATCACATATTTCACCTAATAGGGTGACTAATCCATACAGTATCAGTGCTTTCTTAAGCATTAATGTGAAGCCCAAAAGCCATAGCTTTTCGCACACGAACCTCCCCGTTCGCGCTGCAAGTTCTTAAGGTTTGCAATTGCATATAGATGCTTAAGGGGCCTTCTCATGTAATAATGATGTGACTTTACGTGTTTTAAAGTGCCAATTTAGCATAGCATGCAGTGTAATGCACATGGAAGCCTACATGGTCAGTTAGATTTGTTATGAAGGATCATGGTTGTGCTCGCGAATAAATTGCTAAGTGAATGAAATTTGGTTGTTTTCTTATCTGGAAGTATGAGTCAGTTCATCAAATTAGTTGATTCAAGTGGTCGGTTGTGTGGTATGGTTATTATGTGAGTTGTGTTCCTGTTATTCCCTCTTGTTATACTCTTAATGATCAGGTTCACCCATAACTAATAATGTGATCTTGTGGCCAAGGGGGCTATAATACATTACAAAAGAGAATACTCATCATTATAGTTGAATTCTTAATTCTATAGCCGATTCAGAATTCGCCCCCTGTATGTGATCCACAGTCTACTTTAAGAATTTCAGCTATAATGTGTTTTACGCTGTCTTTGGTAGTACCCTTTAGAAGAAGGCTTAGAGTATTCTCTTTTGTAAAGATCTCCTTGAAAGATGTAATACAAAGCTACCTTTCTTCTCAGTTTTTTAGTTTACTGTAGGTCATGTAGACATTATCCTACATCCAAATACTCCATTATAGGTTCATCCAAGTATCATCTGTAATTGCCGCATAAATATCGTTTTAATCTATGCTTCTGTGTCTTACGCTTCCCAAAAAAATTATGTTAGAGAATCTGCCTATGATTTATTGAAGGTATTTGCTTGGCGATTTGCACATCTAGCTACGTAATTTATCTCAAACTAAGGGTAAATGTTCAAGTATAACCAAGCTTAAATTTCCACCCCTCACCACCACGTTCATCCTCAATCTCAAGCATCAAAATTCGATTTCATATCCAAACATTCAAGAAAATTACAAGTTAATACTCACTAAAGCTAAATATATCATCTAATATAAAAATTCAATCGTTAAAGAATGGAACTTAAATTATGGGCTATTCGGGTTTGACCTTCTGATACTTGAGCACACACTAAAAAGCAAGGCAATTTGAGGAGAGAAAAGCTGGTACTTGCGGTGCTAGCGGGTGGTAAATGGGTGGTGGACGGATAGGTGACCGCTTTTGGTGAAGCGCAGCTGGTGGGCGACGAAAAGTGGAGGTCGGAGGGATCAAGGCATAGCGAAAAACATGGGGTGTTCTTGAGTCAGGCATAGAGTTTGGCAGGATAGTTTTACTTACATTTGGTTTTGGTTTTCCCTTATTTTTTTTCTTTTTATGCATTGCAAAATTGGAGATAAACCTAGATTTTTCTTATTTTGCGTCATTATAAGCTTATTTTCCCTTTGTTTCCCACCTAATATATGTATTTTTAGGCTAATCTCTTGGCTAGAATTTATAAGTTAATTTTGCTTAGCTATCGTTCAAGTATTAATTAATGTTTAAATTAACTTATTCGAGAGTGTAACAAAATTCATTTTGAGGCCATTGCGCCGATTCAATCTGCAATAGCATAAATAGTTATACACATGTATAAAATACTAAATTGAAATACGACGCCTAACTTAATTAAATTATTAATTAAGATAATCCAAGGTAATTAGCGT
This sequence comes from Carnegiea gigantea, assembly GCA_029747015.1. NCBI lineage: Eukaryota > Viridiplantae > Streptophyta > Magnoliopsida > Caryophyllales > Cactaceae > Carnegiea > Carnegiea gigantea. The sequence goes on along the minus strand of JAKOGI010000653.1, from coordinate 107,431 downwards.
AATTTTGGAGTGGGGCCTTTAAAGATGCTAACACATGCAATGTGAGATCTTCTCCTGGTTCGAGACTTGATAAGGAAGGAATAATTTCTAAATGTTGTTTGAGTTTCCAAAAGGGTTCATCTACTTATTCGGTTCATCTAAAGTCCTTGATCAACCTCATACATTTAAACAATGCAATGCGCTTCTGCAGCGATGAGAGACAATAGCCATAAGAGTGTACAAGTTCAAGCAAGCACATCATGAAACTGCGAGAAAGGGTCCTGCATATGAGCCACCATGGCTATATGTAATAGGGAGATGTGGCCCGCTACAGAGGACCCCGGTAACATGTGAATTACATATGGGTCTAAGAGAACTCCAAGATGATCTATTTAAAATATGAAAGCAAAACGAAGGGGGGATAAATCACACTCACATACAAATTTCTTAGAAAGTGCGATTTACCTATATCATACTCCTAAAAGCTCACAACCTAATCCTCGAACATCGCGTTGCCCACAGTGATTTGCTGACCTGACTCTATTACCACAACTGTAAGGCCCCTAGTCTCTAATACTTGATTATCTTAATGTAATAACTTATTATTTATGCTTGTAGTGGAAGACGTTCGACTGAGACATTATCGTTACCCTAATGGAACAAGGCTATCTGGAACTGTCTATATCACTATATCACTCACATGTTTACCAAGTCCACCAGGCATTGCAAATAAAAACATACTTTTGACATCCTGTCTAATTTGTAATGCAATTAGCAAACTTAGCGTAGAATTATTAAACACTTTAGCAAATGCATTGTCTAAAAATTTATATAAATAGCATGTTTCTAGAAGTACTAGCCTATAAACAACTGTGAGCACCTGGCTAGCTAACCTTCAACAAAACTCCGCAACCCTTATCTACATTTTGCTAATTTCTGGCTTGCGAGGAGGAGGATTGTGTACTAACCCCTTCTACATTTCAGCACGTACTTTCCAATATTATAAAATAATCTTCGCATTCAGTTTAGTTAGTCATCTACATTTCAAACTTCTATTTAAAATAAGAAAGAGAAAGAGAGAATATGAGTAATATTGCTTGGTCAATTATTATCTAAAAGTGGACCCCTATTGACGTCTGAAATGATCTTGAGATAGGTGCACACCTCCTAAGCCGATCGAGAAGCTTGAGTTGTAGTTGCACGGGTAAACTAAACGGCGTAAGTCTTGATGATTGATAACTGATGGGCACACTTATGTAGGTAACAAAACATTATGTCAAATTATTCATTACATGAACATTACACGTGCTTTGTATAATTTACGAAACATGTGAGTTTTCAAAGAGCACATGCAATATACGTACGTGGTTCTTGAAATTTCTCTCCTTTTTAATGAAAACTGTTCATTATAGCTTGAAGTGACAAAGGTGGCCTTGCTTCTGCTGCAAATGTGTAATTTTACGAATAGTGCAAGTTTCAGATGTTTTATTAGATTTCTGGCTTAATAAGCAATTCAATACCCTTTGCCTCTTCTTTTTAATTATCAACATACTTATTGTTATTTACTTAACTTGATTCTACTTTACTTTATTTCTGTCCTTGCTTTTAATATTGCTAACGCTCATTTTATTATAATAGCCTAGTGATATAACTCGCCGTATTTTTCATGTCAACGTTATTGTTATTAACATCATAGTTATTATTACAAGCTTCTTAATATCAATATTTTTGTCACACTTGTTAGTGTTAATGTTATTGTTATTACTATTATTGTCATTATGGTTGTTGTTATGGCTATTATTATGGCGATCATTATTATTGGCGTTGTTATTTATTATTGTTTTTCTCTTTAATAGGCATATTGTTGTTACCCGCTGTTATGATTTGGATTATTTGAAGTGATTCAGTTTAAGGTGACAACATGTGCTTGGTTTTGGATCCAAATTGAGAGATTTTTGTTCCATTGTTCCTCACTAGTCCCAAACATATACATTGCCATTAGCTCTTCTATATCAATTCGCTTATCACTTGATCTAAATGCAAAACTTGGATTTTGCAAAGGGTTTAATTACACCATGATTAACTTTACAGGTCTAAATCCTTAAACCATGTCTAAAATGACATTAGTAACTTTGATTCAAATGCAAAACTTTGATTGAGATCCATTCTAATTATCTCAAAACACCGATGTTTCCCTTCATTCTTTCCACCCCTACCACCCACCGCATTTATCCTCTCATTATTTTTAATCAATCTTCAAATTTCATAATTGAATCCTTTTCCCTTCTTTCTTCCTTCATTAGAACTCCCAAGTTCAGCCCTCCCCCATAGATGTGGCTACTCACACACCCACATACACCACACATACATTTCATACTAATTTCACTCAACTATTATTAGAATTCATTTAAACTTCACTAATTCAATGAAATCAAATTTGAATTCCTATTCA
>JAKOGI010000653.1:95000-97500 GCA_029747015.1 Carnegiea gigantea | reverse complement strand
ACACGAAATTCTTTCCACAGTCCAAGAAATGTGGATGGCCTTTAATGCTTACAAAACACAAGGACATAATGATCCCAACATAGCAGTTGCCCTGGTCATAGGATTCACAGGTCAACTGAAGTCTTGGTGGGATAATACATTTACCCCAGAACAAAGACAAGCCATCCTAACTCATAAAAAAACCGTTAGGAATCCTACCACAGGACTTGAAGAAGCCCAAGATGATTGTGTGCAAACTCTTTTGCATACAATAACTCTTCATTTTCTTGGTAACCCAAAAGAGGAGCAAGCAGTCTCCAAGACAATTCTCATTAATTTAAGATGTCCTTCCTTGACAGATTATAGATGGTATAAGGATGTCTTTCTTACCAATGTCCTTAAACGGGAAGATAATACCCAAGATTTTTGGAAAGAAAGATTTATTGCAGGATTACCAAATTTATTTGGTGAACGAATCCTCAATAAACTTAGATAAAATTTTGGTACTAACGATATCCCCTTTGGATTATTGACATTTGGCCAGTTATTTGGTATTATCAAAGCCAAAGCTCTAACTCTTTGTAATGAGATTAAGCTTCAATCCAAATATAGTAACGAGCGAGCCCAATCTAGAAAAGAGATGGGTACGTTCTGTGAAGCTTTTGGTATTACAAAGATTATGGCCCCTTCTACTGCCCGTAAGAAGGCCCAAAAGAAACAAAAGCCCAAACCAAGACAGCCATTTCAACAGGCCAAACCTTTTGTTAAAAAGGAAGCCAAAACAGTTCCAAAAAAGAAAAAGACTACTAAGGCCCAACGGCCCGTTGTCTGTTTCAAATGTGGCAAGACCGGCCACAAAGCTTTTCAATGTAAAACAGAACAAAAGATTAATGAGTTATTTTCAGAGGATCCAGAACTCAAACAAAAACTTCTGGCTCTTCTCATTAACAAACACACTGGGTCTGAGAGTGAAGATAACTACTGTGCTGAATCCAGTGACGATTCAGAATATGAGTCTTCACCTATTAAGACCTTAAATGTCATTACCTCCAAATCCAAAAAGGAATTCTTAATAGAATTAATAGGACAAATCCCTGATTTAGATATCAAAACAGATTATCTTCAGCGCCTCAAAGATTTAATTCTTGAAGAAGAAAAGGAACCAAAATTCGATTTTGGACCTTCTTCGTCTTTCAATCAAATCTTTGAGAATTATCCTATTCCAAATCCTTTCCAACCCGTCACTACAAAACAATTACAAGCTGAACTCAACGAACTCAAAAGCCAAGTTCGTATCCTCAAAACAGAAGTCCTCCTCCTCAAAACAAAAGATTTAGAGATTGATGCAAAAATATTGATGCTAGAATCTCTAAAAACAAATCCTCCTCCTCCTCCTCCTGACTTACATTCCGCGGTAATATCAGAAACTGATATTCCTCAAACACAATTTCTGCAGACCATCTCTCATATTACTTTTCAAAAATGGTATTCTATAGTCAACCTAGTTGTTGATGACTTCTCCATGAATGTTATAGCTCTAATTGACAGTGGAGCTGACCAAAATTGTATTAAAGAAGGAGTCGTCCCAACCAAGTATTGTGATCGTTCCTATGAGCAACTAGTTAGTGCTAGTGGCGATCCCTTACATATTCGTTACAAATTAGAAAAAGGGTATATTCAGAATAACAATTACTGTTTTAAAAATGTGTTTCTAATTATTAGTAATATTACAAATGATTTAATTTTAGGTACTCCTTTTCTAACACAAATTTACCCCTTTACTGTCTCAGAAAGTGGTATTCGTACCCAGGTTATGGGAAACCCTGTCACATTTCAGTTCCTAACCTCCACTCATCAAAAGAAGGTTATGGAATTACAATCTTCCTCAATTTTTTAAGCAAATCAATTGTCTTCAGTCAAAGCAGAATCAAATTTCTTACCTTCAGGAAGAAATTTCCTACAAAAAAATAGAAGAACCATTACTCAACCCCTCTTTACAATTGAAAATTTCTGATTTAGAAAAGGTTTTCAAAGAAAAGGTATGTGCTGATCTACCCAATGCTTTCTGGGAAAGGAAGCAACCATGTTTGCATATTCCCAATCCCTTTGCATACATGATTGCAGAAACTGATGCATCTGACATAGGTTATGGTGGCATTTTAAAACAAAAATTACCATCACATACCCAAGAACAATTAGTTAGATATCATTCCGGTTTGTGGATTGATGCACAAAAGAATTACTCTATAATTAAAAAGGAAATCTTATCCATTGTTCTTTGTGTTACAAAATTTCAGGATAATTTGTATTTCAAAACATTTCTTATTAGAATTGATTGTAAATCGGCAAAAGAGATTTTACAAAAGGATGTCAAGAACCTGGTCTCAAAACAAATCTTTGCCCGTTGGCAAGCAATCCTTTACGCATTTGATTTTGATATTGAATTTATCAAAGGAGATACTAATTCTTTGCCTGATTTTCTCACCAGAGAGTTTTGGCAAGGAAAGAGTGACAACAAATT
>JAKOGI010000653.1:7500-90000 GCA_029747015.1 Carnegiea gigantea | reverse complement strand
ATCCTCTTAACCTTATCAAAGCACATAGAAAAATCATAGAAAGGATTAAAGAATGTAGTCCATGTGATTTTCTTAGATAAGTCTCCTAGGCATACACAATAAGAGTCAATGGAGGGATCATACCCTCTTAAGTAACCTAGGGACACATAATCATCAACATTCCCACCAAGCATGTTGAACACGTTATCCTCATAGCCCAAATCATTATTAGGATCACAAATTAGGACATTATTAATGGGCTCATCAAGATAATACCCGGGGGACTAAGAGGGTAGTGAACAAAGAGGGGGAGCATCAGAGTGATCAAGGAGATTAGGGAGAACAATATCATCAAAACCAGGGCTAGGAGACTCCTCACGCATAAACACATCATGTGAACCCTCCAAAGGAGTCCCAACTAGATCATGCACCTTATCTAAAGTATCTTCTGACTCAGAACATGTATTAACAACACTAGACCTAGCAACAACCCCAAAAGGCTCACTCACATCGAGCCCTATGCATTGAGCTAAAGGTAAGGATGAATCATGTAAGATCAAGACATCATCAGTATTGTCCATGGGTGATGCAAAGTTAGGTTGAGCACATCATGCATAATAAGGACATGAATTTATATCATGGTCTGAAGAATTACAGAAATCACGCCAAAAAGGAGCATAATAAGATCTAGAATAGAATGCGCAAGGATCAGAGAATGAATATCTAGAAACACAACTAGCCTTCTCAAACTCAAATGAATCATAAGCAATCCACTCAAGTAAATACCATACATCATAGGGCTGTCAAACAGATTAGGTTGTGTCGATTTTGTGTTCGGGCTGAAGTTAAACGGGTTGAAGACCCCCTGATCTGAACCCAACCTGTTTAATAAACGGGTTCAAAAACTTGACCTAAAACCGTTTAAAACTTAAACGGGTTGACCTGATTTGGACCCACTTATCTATTTAACTTAAACGAGTCACAATCAGGTACCCAGTAACCTTTTTTAGCCATTTAACCTGTTTAACTTGTAGGCACAAAATACATTTTAAAACCTACAAGTTGTTAACCAATTGTAAGCTGTTTACTTCTGTCATAAATCTAACACATGCCATTCATAATTTGATTAAACACATCACCAAAACCATTGTCAAACACTAAATGTACTAAGATCAACAAAAACCATAACCACCATGCAACTAAGTGCAAACATATAAGTTTAAGCTGAACAATGATTAACCTATTCCACAACCAGATAAAAGCTCAAAGTAATAAAACATAAGAGCGAGTTAACCAAAGCTAAATTTTGTCCATATCCACTTCCGACTGCACTCTTTGACTGGCCTTCACCATCTTCATCACCATTCAAGTTCATGTTCATCACATCTCCATAAAGATCATCCAGGTTGACTTGAGGCAGTATGGGTGCTAATATAAATAACATACAAAATACAAAATCATATTAATAAAATTAAACCAAAAAACATACGAAACTAAAAACTAGTAAGAAGAAAAATCATCATAATTTTATGCCATTTCTGTGCATAACTAAGAATGATGAGCATATTGAAGTTATAGAACTGATATCTTTAAGAAAAAAGAGCCAACAATTCAAAATAATAAATGCATGTAAAGATTTATTCTAAATATATCAACGACTAATAAATGGTTTGGTTTCTGTTCAATTCATAGGGTTTGGTTTAAGCACACATCTTTGTCTTTTTTGACAACCCAGTTAATCTAACCTGAAATAGCTAACTATTTTGGATCTAACCTGACTATTTTGACAACCTGGTTTTGAAATGAAGGAAGAAAATTAGGGGAAGGGGGTTAATCAAAAGAATAATGACACATGAAATCAGCTTGTGGTTTATAACCCATATCAGAACAAACAAATAGATGAAAGTCATTGATAATTTAACAAAGCAAATCAGGAATTAAAAAGCTAAGAAATTCATCAAACGAACTGATCATACACATAACACAAACCTAAGAAATTGACACCAACAGAAGAATTGAAGCATTTAATATGTTGAAGCAAATAGAAATACCATGATGATATGTGAAATTTAGGTCTGCATACAGATCATTCATGGAAGGATGCACATGCACACAAACCTAATAAATTCATGGAAGGATGCACAGGGTCTGGTTTTTGTTCAATTCAAAAGCAATTAGAAAGAGTACTCAACTTGAATTAGCTATAGCCCGAGCCATGAATCGGAGATGCACCTGTAATCGATGAAAGTGGATGGGGACAACAGTTGAAACAGAGGTTTTCATTCACAAACGAAGGTTAGAGAAAGAGCAACGAAGAGAGAGAGAGAGAGAGAGAGAGCATGAAATAGAGAGAGAGAGAGAGAGAGAGAGAGAGAGAGAGAGAAACACATACGATGGCTGGGACAATTGCCGTGACCAGTGACTGAGACAGTGAGCCGAGAAGGTGGCTGAGACAGCGCGAGAAGGTGGCTGAGACAGTGAGCCGAGAAGGATGAAGTTGATGTAATGAAGGAGATTCAGTGACTAAAGAATGAAGAGAATGAAGGATGAAGGAGATCTGGTTTTTGTTCAATTCTAGGGTTTGTGTCATTGGGCAACGAAGAGGAGTAGTCAGTCGCGGGCTAGGGTCAAGTGAAGACTAAAGAGTATGAAGAATGAAATTCACATCAATAGGGTATGCTAGCTAATATAGGTAGGGTTTCAGTGGGTTAGGTTTGATTTATCTGGTTATTTCAAAAAAAAAAAAATTGAAGCCCAATACATAATTCGGGCATACTATGGCGCCCAAACAAAAAGCCAACCCCCTGAATGTGAAATCTGAAAAATTGAAATTCCCTCCAATTAGGAAATTTAAAAATTCAATCCCTCAAAAAAAATATATAATAATACATATATATAATAAATGGGTTAAACGAGTTAAATGGTTATACGGTAATTGGGTAATCAGGTTGACCTATTAACCCAATTAATTAAATGGGTTAGATAGGTATTTTTTCGTATCGAAAATCTCAATCTTAACCTAACTCGTTTAATTAAACGGGTTAACCATGTCAAACCCATTTAATTAAACGGGTTGAAAATTTTTAGCCAAACCCACCTAATTTCGTATTCGGTTCGGGTCAGTAATCGTGTCGGGTCAGCTTTTGACAGCCATTATCAATATTTTTACCATGAAATCCCAATACCCTAAAAGAGTTCGGGTTTCACTATTCACACCTTCATCAACAATGGCCAAAATTTTCCATTTACTCACACAACAATCACATTGAGCAAGAAAGACATTTAAACGCTTAAAATACCTCCAAAATAATTTATGCTCGAATTGGGGGAAATAGAAAATTGCCATCGTTTTTTTCCTTTCAAAAATTACTTAATTTTTTTAGTTTTCAAATTTTTTTCAAAGAAAAACAAAATGCTCAGTCAAACCTATTGAGAAAAACCTAATATTCGACGCTAGTCCCCTGCAACGGCGCCAAAAACTTGATACGACCGCTAGTGTATGGTGGTGTTGAAGCACATCAAGGTTGATCCCATAGAGACTAGGTTGATCTACTAGGCTATATTCCCTCAAGATATACTAAGCGAATCCAAGTTCAAGATTAAAACTAAATGATCTATTATCTAGTCTAATGGATGAATATTCAAGGAATTAAGGCAACCAATGAATTACCTGATTTAAGAATTGATAAAGCACTCTATCTTTAATTAGGAAATTTCAAGACCGATAATCGAGATATCATAACCCTTTTTCAAGGCGAAGCGAAATATCCAAATCAAATCAATCATCAATTCCAATGGGTTCTTGATTAGTCTAGGTTCATTAGGCACATAATTATCATTTTAGGTTTCTCAATCGGTAATTCTATCTCAAGATATCACACAATCAAGTCAAATTTGGTGATTCTGACAACATATTTCACCTTTCAGGACTTTACCCAATATCTAATACAAGCACGAAAGCAATCAAATGTCTTATAAGGAATTCAAACTCCAAACTTAATGAAATAAACCAACAATTCAAAAGCACACCAATAATCAATTCAAGATCATAGGCAAACGCAAGTTCAACATCAATCCCAAGAATTAAAACTACAAAATAACATGAATTACATAATCTAATCTATCAATCTAGAAAACAATAAATCTAATAGAGAAAAAAGATGAGAAGAGAAGAGAAAAAAAATGTTCAGCCAAGATCGTGCTTGAACCATTGTGCAAACCCGGGATGGAATCGTTGCAAATCTTCACTTCAACTCTATCTCTCTATCCCTCTAATCTAATCCTAACTAGTGGAATATGGAAGAGAATGAAATGGATGGGATGTAGGATTCGGTTTTCTACTGCAAAGTGGCCTTGTTTATAGAGAAATACAATCAACCTCAGCCACACGATGAGAGAAAACGAATAGGCAAGCAGTTATGTTTCCACCATGGGCATGGTAGCCACCACTGGCAGCCCCGAGTGCTTGATAGACCCGAAGTTTTCTGCTCTTCTCTTACTCCATGGGTATAACATCACATGGGTGCCCGTAAGGGGTCCAAACATAGACAAATGAGCATTAAATGCTGGGTCAAATGGCCTAAAATCCTGCAATAATCATTAAACAACCATACCCAAGCATAAATCGAGAATAGGAGTATAAAGTTTAACAGTAAGTACATAATTCTCTTAAAATGCAGCAAAATGACCCTAAAATAATATATATGATAAGCACTTATCAATGTGAATTTGAGAAGTTCTATTGGATTTTCTAACTTAATAAGTAATTCAATACCCTTTGGCTCTTCTCCAATTGTCAACACACTCATTGTTATTTACTTAACTTGATTCTATTTCACTTTGTTTTTATCGTCTCTTTTGATATTGCTAACGCTCTTTTTATTAATGTTATAATAACGTAATGATATAACTCACCACATTTTTGTTGACGTTGACATTATTTTTATTACCATTATAGTTATTATTATAAGCTCGTTTATACCAATATTTTTGTCACACTTATTGTTATTAATGTTATCATTATTACTATTATTATCATTATGGTTATTTTCATCACAGTCGTTATTATTATTGTTTTTCTCTTTAATAGCTGCAATGTTGTTACCTGCTGTTATGATTTAGATTATCGAGAGCGATTCCGTTTAGGGTGATAACATACACTTGGTTTGTAGTCCAACTTAAGAGGTCTTTGTTTCATTCTTCATCGCTAGCGCCAAACATGTACATCATCATTAGCTTCTCTATAATCAATACCACTTGATCTAAATGCAAAACTTGGACTTCGTGAAGGCTTTAATCACACCATAATTAACACAAAGGTTACATACTTAACCTATCTAAATCCTTAAACTAATTTTAAAATGACATTAGGAACTTTGATCCTAATGCAAAACTTTGATCCAAATCCATTCTAATTATCTTAAAATACCCATGTTTTCCTTTATTCTTTCCATCTCTACTACCTACCGTAGTTATCCTCTCATTATTTTTAACCAATCTTTAAATTCCCTGAATAAATTCTTTTCCCTCCTTGCTTCCTTCACTACAACTCACAAGCTCACCCCCTCCCCCATAGCTATAGCTACTCATTCACCCATACGCATCACAATACATTTCATACTAATTTCACTCAAATATTATTAGAATTCATTTAAACTTCACTAATTCATGAAATCAAATTTGAATACCTACTCAAACCCTAAACCTTGAACCACCATATGCATGGCAACAACACATACATACAACACACATGTATCCTATTAATTCCCTTCAAATATTCATTAAAATTTATCTAAACACCATTAAATCAACATAATCAAGCTTCAATTTCCACCCAAAATCCAAACCCTCACCACCATGTTCATCCCCAACCTCAAGCATCATGAATTCGATTTCACATCCAAACATTTAAGAAAATTACAAATTAATACTCACTGAAGTTAAATATATCACCTAATACAACAATTCAATCATTGAACAATGGAACTTGAATTATGGGGAGCTAGGGTTTCACCTTCTTACCACTTGAGTACACACTAAAGAGCAGGGCAATTTAACGGGAGAAGAGCTACTGGTTGCATGTTGGTGGGTGGCGGATGGGCAGCAGATGGACAGTTGATAATTTTCTGTGGTGCGCAGCTGGTGGGTGATGGAAAGCGAAGGTCAGGGAGATTTGTGTAGAGCGAGAAACAGGGGGTGTTCATGAGTCAGGGATGGGGTTTGGGAGGTCAGTTTTACTTATTTTGGTTTTAATTTTCTCTTTTTTTCCTTTTATGCATTTTAAAATTGGAGATAAACTTAGATTTTTTTGATTTTGTATCATTATAACCTCCTTTTGCCTTTTTTCCCACCTAATATATGTATTTTTTAGTTAATCTCCTGGCTAGAATTTATGGGTTAATTTTATTTAGCTATCGTTCAAGTATTAATTAATATTTGAATGGGCTATTCGGAAGTGTAACAAAATTCATTTTGAGGTCACTGTGCCGATTCAATCTGTAATTGCATTAATAGATCTACACATGTATAAAATACTAAATTGAAGTGCAGCGTCCAACTTAATTAACCTTGTAATTAAGATAATCCAAATTAATTAGCGTAATTTTAGGTTCGGGTGATTACAGATGCTGAGACATACAATGTGAGATCTTCTCCTGGCTAGGGACTTGACAAGGAAGGTATAATTACTAAATGTTGATTGAGTTTCCAAAAAGCTTCATCTACGTATTTAGTTTATCTAAAGTCTTTGATTGACCTCAGACATTTAAACAATGGGAGGCACTTTTGTGTAGAATTAGAGATGAATTTTACCAAGGTTACCATATACCCAAATAGTTTTTGGACTTCTTTAACAGTCCTTGGACTTATATCTAGAATGACTTTCACCTTCTTTGGATTTGCTTCTATTCTTGTTAAAAGTCTCTTTAAGGTCTCACAAATGCTAATTTGAAGTCTTGGACTTTACAATCATGTCATCAATGTATACCTTCATATTTCTTTCAATTTTACTGTGGAAAATATTAGTAACTAACCTTTGACATGTAGTGTTAGCATTCTTGAGCCCAAAAGGGGCATTGCTTTATAGCAGTGAAATCCTTGACGAGTTCATATTTATGTGATCTTGATCTTACTCCTACATAAGTATCAGACGCATGCTTGAGTAAGCATCCATGCAAGTCAAAACTCCATGACCACTCTACTGGCTGGTTAATCTAGGAGAGTGGGAAGCAATTCTTAAGACATGCCTTATTTAGTTATGTTTAATCCAAACACATCCTCCAGGTGTCATTGGGCTTTTTTACAAGTATTGGCTACCTAAACTGGGTGATGTCATTAGTTGATAATCCAAATTCTAGCTGTTTATTCACTTCCTATGACAGTGCTTTGTTCTTTTTAGGAGCAAAGTGCCGTCTCTTCTACTCCACAAATTTGTCTTGGGCTTTATGGCTAGTACGTGTACCATTAACTCTTGATCTATTCCCAGTATCTCTTACACTAAATAGCAAACACATATGTGTACTATTTAAGCAGGGATCTCATATATTCTTTAAAGTTCTCTTCTAGGTCTGTGTCTATAAAGTCTTGGTTTCATCTTTTATGAGAGGGATTTCTTGCAATTGCCCCTTAGAGTTAGGCCTAGGTTCTTTGCATCTCTATTATCCAAATCGTAGGCCATGAACATGTTGACTTGTGGTTGTTGTACTGCTTGCCTTTTGGTCCCTTATGATGTTTTCCTTTCCTCATATTCTGGCTGTGGCACAAAAGCATTTGGATTTCCTCTATAGCATTGTCTTGCATTCTTTTCATCTCTTACTACTCTACCTACAGAATCATTATCTACCTAAAATTACATATCTAGGTTATAAGTAGAGATTGTTGCTCTCAAAGAGTTCAAGAGTGGTCTTCCTATAATCATATTATAGGGAGATGCCACATCTATTACCACATAGTTAACTAACAACTGCGTTGTCCTTTCTATTTTCTCAACTTCATAGGCAAATTAATTATTCCTTTGAGGTGGATCACATGCCCTATAAAAACTATATGAGATTGATGCTAGAGCCAAGTCCTTGTCTTGCAAACTGAGCTTTAAAACAACAATATAATATTGCATCAATTGAACTTCCAATATCAACTAGAACATGACTTATCTGATAGTAGGCAACTATGATCTTGATCAGCATATGATCACCACATGGTTGATGTATAGGCTTGACCTCTTCAAATATCATCCTGGGATGTGATGTGGCTACTAAGTGATGCCCAACCATAATTGGTTCATCCAGAACTCTCATATGAGTCTTTAAAGCCTTATTAGACAATCGTGCCAGGGGTCATCCACTAGAGATTATTTGAATGGTGCCTTTAAGGGCCCCTTCTACGAGTCATCATCTTGACTTGGACCTTTTTCATCTCAATACCTTCTTGTCCTCTATGGCTTATCTTTAATGTATCTAATTTACATTTCCTAGCGAAATCATCCAATGGACTATCTAAATCATAGTAGTACTATGTGTGATGGCCATAGTCTCTATGGATTTCACATCATTTAGTCTTTTGTTATTGTTTGGCATTTGCTTGAGTGCTTTAGGTTTATCCTATGGAATGCGTCCCCTTATCTCCATCATAATTTTTATGTAGCTTTTAGGGAGTAAGAGAGAAAAATTTATTATTCTCTCGGTGTTAAAATCAAGTCACTCTTTACCTTAGCTCCAAATCTAATTTAAAGAAAGCCATATATGTGACTAAACATGATTCATAGAACTAATTACTTATAATCCTAATCTAAACATAATTAATCAAACCAATCTAAAATAAAGCATAATCAGCACAAAACATCATTATAACTAACAATAGACTAACAAAGCATCTAATTGATTAGAAAAGCATTAAACCTACTACTTAAGAGAAGAGAAAGAATATGGACTATCTCAAAAGTTTAAAAATCTAATAACGAAGGTTGGCATCCATTGTTGGAGCAAGTGGATGGAATTTATGGCTTGACTTCCACTTATACTGTCTATTCTACCCTAGCTAATTCTAATCTAACCCATAACTGACAAAATGTTTAACTTTTTAAAAGCAGGTTTTCAAGCCTGATTTGAACGAAGAAGGTGGGAGTTGAAAATGAAGATTTAAGATAAGAAGAGAAAGATTGAAAGTAGATGAAGGAAAGAAAACAAGATTCAAAAGCAAGCAACATCATGAAAGCATGAAACTAACCCAAAGCTAAAAGATTTGACAGCTAAAAGAGAAGAGTAAATCAGAGAGATTTAGCAAACTAACCATTCAATTAAAGAGAAAATAACATTAAAAGACAATCAAATACATGAAATTAATATTTAAATAACTTAAAATGTGGCTACATTACCAAAATTAAGCACTAATTCACTTCTAAGCTCTACCTTAAGAACCTTAAAAACAAAGCTAAAACCCTACTTCAAAACCTCACCTATTATACAAATGGATGAAGGGGGGTTTAAATCAGTGTATATGGCATAGTCGTGCCATGTAGCACAGGCAGACTATGCCAAGTTTTTGGATTTCAACATAAGAACATAACAGGAACAGAGTCTAGCATAGGTGTGCCACCTGGCATAGGTAGCCTGTACTAGATTTTTGGCCTTTTCTTCTTCTTTGTTTTTCTGGCAGTTGATCGAGCTTGCTTTATGGTTGTCCCAGATTGTCCGTTGGTTTTAACTTGAGTAAACTTTTCTAACTTTTAGTTCACTTTACACTATTATCTGCCATTTTGAGTAATCGTGTTTAACACTTAAAGAAATTAATTTAACAATTATTATGAGCTAATTTGAGGTGAAATAAGTATAAAATGCACAAATATTGAACCTCAACAAATGCCCCGGCACTAAGACTTTGCTTGTCCTCGAGCAAAATAAAACAGAACTACCAACACCTAACTCATTTTTATAGGAATCGCGATTACATATAGTGTATGCAGCAAGCTTGTTAAACCCTTTGGTTGCCCCAAGTGGACGAGTGAGGTCTTGTACGAATTAACATAAGATATACCCATAAAATCTTTGAAATATTTTTTGATTTTTCAAAAGCATAGCATCTGTACAAGGCAAGGAGGAAAGATGTACTCATCTAAATGGATTTTATTACCCTACTAATCTAGCTGCTAAGTCATATATAAGCAAAACATACAATCGAGAGACACTTAGGCTATGAAAGCACCCGGACTCTCATTTTTCATCTTACACAACACAATGACACGATGTCTACACCTTGATGCTCTATGCTAAGTGTATTAATTCTTAATGCTAGGCTAAAACTTGGCTAAAAGGTTATATTTACTTGGCTAATAGACTTTTTTTTATTAGATGATCAACTTCACCTCTCATTTCTTTCCTTTTTTTTCTTGCTTGTCTCCTTGTGCTCCTTCACCCGAGTAGGTAGTTCTTAACTTATTATGCCTTGAACTCTCAAAGGAATAACTTAGCACATATTTGGAGCTCTTTCCTAATTAGGGATTTTTTTTCAATGCGCCAAATACTTATTCGAACCCAAATAGAGGTACTGAAGTTAAGCTCTCTTTCATATTCTTGTTTTTCTTTCTGCTTTAATTTTTTTTTCGAAGGTTAAGTTAGAAGTCAACTAATCAAGTAAAATGTTCTCGAACCCAAGTTTCAACAAACTAACACAAGAGTCAATGTTCACGTGTACGAGAGAGGCGTAATATTGCACATGTGAGATGGAGTTATTATGAAAAACTAGAAATTACCCCATGGATAAGTGTTCTACCATACGTATTCTACATATATATAACCTAGCAACTAAGCCATTAGAGATCAAAAACCAATCTAAAAGGCCCAAAAAATCTCCAAAGCCAAGAAAGAAAACTACGCAATAATTGAAAATTTTTCACAAAAATATATATAAATAGGTACACGACTTCCCCAGCCCACACTTAAATCTCATAATGTCCTCATTAGGAATCAATGAGTCACAACCAACCACAAAATACATGATATCAACGAAAGGGCCTTAATGCCATAAATATACAAAATTAAGAGACCAAAAAAAAGAAGAATAAGATATATACAAAACTAAAATAAGAAGGAAAATAGATAATTCACAACCAACAACACGATAACATATCTACAAAAACCAACAACACCCAACAAACCACAAGTCAAAAGACAGAACTACTAACAACAAGTACATACAAAACCAAAAACACCACAGACAATGAAACATGAAAAATATACATAAGATGCACAATAGTGATCTTAACCATCAATCGGCTCAACGTTATCCTAAGTTTTACCTCAAAATTGATCAACAACAAAATCATAGTCTAAATATCCACAACTAAACAAAAAGAAATAGAAAGAAAATAAAAAGAAGTGAAACATTTAGAACAATTATACTAGTCGAGTACCAGTTGTACCTGAACTATGACTCTCTTAGATGGTGCTACAGGAGGCTTGAAGAACATTAGCCATCCTTCGCATTCATGACCATGATACTCCACTCGAATATCGTCAAAGTTCTCAAGAGCTTATCTTATAAAAATGCATGCATCTCAGAAGGGTGAATCTAAAAGAACCCTAAAGATACCACATCAATAATAGTTAGCACTCTCATGTATTTATCATATGTCTTAGAAAAATCAAATGAGTGATTAAAAAAGGTGGTCCAAATGACTGCTGTAGGTAAGTCCACTAGGTAAGCATGAAAAGGGTCAAGGGAGGGATTCTAACGTCCAAGGTATCTAGGGACCAAATAACATTAAGCATATTCCCCTTAACCATATCAAGCGAGTGGTCTACATCACCCAAGTCTAAACTAAGGTCACACATGACATGATAGTCAATGGGCCTAGAAAGATGATGCTTGGGCAAGGGGAAGGTAGGAAAAAATGAGAGAAGCTAGAATAATGCTGAGAGAGTTGGGGGACACATATTCAACAAGCTCATGATAAGGGGAAAAAAACCTGATACACAAGCATCTCATATGACTCCTCTAAGGGGGCCTCCTTAACCATACACTACTCCGCATTAACATTACAATGATACCAATCATACACACTGAACCATGGTGAAATTCATTAACCAAATAAAGGTATAAACCCTTATAATGAGCCCTAAATGTTGATGAAGATCAATCTCCCCCAAGAAAACCAAGAGAGATAAAAACCCCAAATCTTCTAGTGATTGATTCAAAATTGAGAATAATTGAATGGAAGAGATAAATCATCCCACCTTAAAGATTAAATTAAAGGGACGAACTCAATTTCACCACCCTCCTTAGAGAGATGAAGAAATTTGAGATTTTGAGAAAATACTAAGCATCAAGCTCTCATATTATTAATCTAAGTCTAAGAAATATTACAAGGATCCAGCAAATAAATAGGAGAGCAGGAATCTGGCTTAAGACCCTTGCTTGTTAGAGTAAGTCCAACCTTGGAGTTTGCGCCATACTAACCATTCCCCCTTAAAGGGGATTTGCCATCAAATCTTTGTTTTTTTTCCCATCATCTTCAAGGTATGGAGTGAGATCTTCAACATTAAAGGCGGCAGATATATACATGTCTCTCAGAAGCTCTATTTTGTAGGAATTTTCTCCCACCTTTTGTACCACCTTGTACAGGCAATCTCCTACAGCTATAAGCTTGCTCTTTCTCCTTGATGGGAACTTTTCTTTCCTCAAGTGAAACCATACAAGATATCTGGGCTTAAACTCAAGATGAATGCGGTTCTTCTTGGCTTCAAGCTTGTATTGCGCATTCACTTTCTCAATTTGTGCCTTTAATTGCTCATGTAGCCTCTTTATCTACTTACCTCTTACTTTGGCCTCAAAAGTCACCTTTGATTCTTGAGGAATGGGGATAGATCAATGGGAGTAAGAGGGCCAAGGCCATAGCACACCCCGAAGGGAGGATGACAAGTAGCATAGGAAGGAGCCTGGTTGTAAGCGATTCGGCATGAGTAAGATTGACATCCCAATATGCCAAACTCTTGTTCACCATACCCTTTAGTAAGGTGGTGAGAGTTCTATTTATCACCTCTATTTGTCCACTGATTTGAGGGTAGCAACTAGTGCTAAAGAGCAACTTATTCTCTACTAGTCTCAACAGGGATCTTTAAAAGGGAGATAGAAATTTGGTGTCCCTATCCAAGATGATGGTTCTTGGAATAACATGGAGCCTCATAATTTCTTAGAAGAAGAGGTCCACAATGTAGGTAGCATCATCACTTTTATGGTAGGTAATAAAGTGAGCCATCTTGGAGAATCGATTCACTACCACCATGATAGCATCTCTTCCTGTGGTATCCTAGGGAGGGTGGTAATGAAGCCTATGCTAATGTCATCCCAAGGCCTTGTAGGAATCAGAAGAGGAGTGTAGAAGGCTTGATGGAAGTGACTCTTAGCCATGTCATAAATATTGCATCTTATGATCACCTTATGAACATCCCCACCCATCTTAGGCTAATAAAAATGCTCGTTGAGTATCTCAAGGGTCTTATTAATGCTAAAGTGACCAGCTAAGGCTCCTCCGTGAGCCTCATTGACAATTAAGTCCCTTAGAGGACTTTTGGGGATGCAAAGTTTGTTTTCTTTGAAGAGGAAACCATCTTGTAGAGTAAAAAAGCCAAAGTTAGAGGGATCCTCCACCACTTTCTTGAAGTCTTTATCATATTTGTATAGCGCTTTGATGGAATGGAATCTAAGGACCTTCGCCTCAAGGACCGAAAGGAGGGCATACCTCCTTAACAACGCATCGACCACAACATTCTCTTTCCCACTCTCATGACAATGCATCGACCATAACATTCACTTTCCCACTCCTATGCTTACAAGAGAAGATGAAAGATTGAAGGAACTCAACCCACTTGATATGTCTTGTGTTAAACTTGTGTTGACCATTGATGTAGGATAATTCCTTGTGATCCAAATGGAGCACAAAGTGCTTAGGCTTGAGGTAATGACTCCAATGTTTCAAGGCTTTAACAATGGCATATAATTCCTTGTTATAAGAGGAGTAGTTGAGTCTTAAAGCATTCAATTTCTAGCTAAAGAAGGCTAGAGGACACACTTTGCTTAGTGAGAACCGCACCAATTCCATATGAGATGCCTCATCATAACAATACACCAAGATATCATCTAAATGCACCACAATAAACTTCACAATAAATGGTTTTAAGACCTTATTCATGAGCCTCATGAAGGTACTAGGAGCATTAGATGAGCCAAAAGATATCACAAACCACTCATACAACCTATACTTGCTCTTAAAAGCAGACTTTCATTCATCTCCTTCTTTCATCCTAATTTGGTGGTAGTCACTCCAAAGATTAATTTTAAAGACCTTAAACCCATGTAACTCATCAAACATATCATCCAATTGAGGAATACGAAATCGATACTTGATGATGACGTTGTTTATGGCCTTAGAATCAGCACACATATGCCAAGTGCCATTAGTTATAGGTATCAAAAAGATAGAAATCAAACATGGACTCATGATTTCCCTAATGTACCCACAGTCAACCAACTCTTGGACTTGTCATTCAGGCCGGATTGTTTGACAATGGAGTACCTGATAGGAGATAAATTTAGTGCTCAATTCTTCTCAACTGAAGGAGCCAGGGGGTAAACCATTGGGAAATACATCCATAAACTCTCAAATGAGGGATCCAGGGGGTAAACCATTGGAAAATACATCCATAAACTATCTCAAGAGTGATTAAGCTAGGGGATATATGGGTTTCACTTCCTCACGTGTGTTTGATTCTACCATAAGGCAAATAAAGGCTTGCTCTTGCTAATGGCTCTCTTCACCCATATTTCACTCATAAATAGGCTTTTCTCACTTCCCTTCCTTGGTTTAAATTTGAGGGCCTTATGTGGGGGTAATGGGGTCAAAGTAAGATTATGAATGCTTGTGTTTGAATGTATATGTATTAGCATGCCAATCATGAGTCATATGATTATCAAACAACTAGGGCCTACAAAGTAACAAGCGACATGCATCCACAGGAAGGGCATCATATAGTTCCGCACCATAATAGGGACCAACTGAAAGTGTAATAAGAGATTACTTAGAAGCGGTTATCTCACTTGCTTACTTGAGCCATTGGAGAGAATAGGGATGGGATATACCTTGGTGGGTAATTGAAGCTTCTCAATGAGTGTTGTGGAAGCCACATTAGTGCAACTCCCTCCATCAATAATGAGCTCACACACCTTGCCTCCAATTATGTATTGGGTATAAAATATTTGCTCCCTTTGGCTTGGTTCATAAGGAGCCTCTTGGATATGGAGTGATCTTTGAATTAGCAAGAGTTCACGCACATCTAGAGTGATCAAAGCTTGATGCTCATTTTCGACTTCCTCCTTACTAGTTGCTTCTTTAATAGCTTGGATTTCTTCCACTTATCTAATGGTGAGAGTTCTTTAATTGGGATTGTTCTCTTTGAAGTATCCATAACCATGGCATTTAAAGCACTTCTTAACCTCTGACCACTTTGGTGGCTCACCACCAATCCCTTAAGGGCTTTGATGGGTGTAAGGGGTAGTGTCAACTTTGTTGTGGGAGGAGTACCCCTTGGGGGTGCTTTGAGGATGAATAGAAGTGGTTTGAAAGGGTTTTTGATGCTTAAGTTGCTTTTCTACTTTGATAGCTTGATGGCACACATCTTCAAAAGATAAGTAAGGTTATAAATCCACCTTGTTAGCAATACTGGCGGATAACCCCCTAATAAACCTAGCAATCTTGAGTTCGTGTTTTTCATATAAGCCAACCCTCATTTGGAGTTGTTCAAACTCCCTAATGTATTATTCTACGTTTAGATTCTCTTGGTTGAGACATGTGATCATGAGGTAGAGTTCTTGTTTATAAGAAGGGGGTACGAATCTCTTGTCCATATGCTTTTCAACTTGGACAAAGTTTTGATTTTGAATTTGACTTCTCTAGCCCTACTTTCTTTCAAGTGCTCATACCATAGTGAATCATACCCGTTTTATTTAAGAATGACCAACTTGAAGGACATTTCATCATTATAATCTTTGAGTTTAAAGATTCTTCCAATGGCTTGCATCCAATCAAGATAGTTCTCCGTGTTAAGATTGTCATTAAATTTTGGAGCCTTAACTTTGAGATCCCCAAGGTCATCCCTTGGATGCCTTCTTCTTCTAGGCTCTCCTTTCTCATCATCAAAATCTTTAAGAGAGGGGAGTAAGCGATGTCTGTAGGATTAACATCATAGCCTGGAGGGTAAGGTTTCGTTGTGCGGATCCCCTCCCTTGTTCAAGCTCTTTAGTGAGCTTCCTTACTTGTTCTTGAACCTAAATAATGTCCTTATCTTTCCTTATCTCATGGGCTTGCTCAGGAAGAATTCTTTTTGAGTGAGAAGTATCTCTCTCATTGGAGATGATTGGTAGTAGTTTGTAAGTGAAAAGAGGGTAAAGGACAAAAACAGGGGAAGCATGGGCATGCTGTGAGTGGCACAGACAAGACACTGGGAAAATAAGTGTAGTAAGGTCGTGCTCATTGGCATAGGGTAGCCGTGCCAAGTCTCTAGAACAAGAAAGAGAGTGCAGGAAAGCAGCACAGATAGGCAATACCAAATTTTTGCCTGGGTAATTTTTTGACGTACCTCTATGAAGGCGTTTTGTGGAGTTCTAGGGATATGTTTGGGTTAGGGATTGTGTTTGCGATTTGATTAGGGTTTTTTGTGAACTAAAATAAGAGATTTAGTGAGAGAGACCTAAAGGTAAAAATAGGGTAGAAAAGAATAGAATTTAAGCAAATCAAAACACAAAATTTGATGGATTGATGCTTACCAAGATGAAGGAACTCTTTACTCTGATACTAAATGAACCATCGTGAAATCCATTGACCAAATTGACACCGCCGCAAGTGAACGGGTGTTGTAGTTAAAAAGAAAGTATCATCCATAAGGACCAAAAGCAAAATTATCAAGTTCTTTCTATTAGAAAATGCTAAGCAATATCTTAATCAAGGATTTTGATTCAGCTATTTCTAATTAACAGTTTCTAAATTCAATCAAGAAAAACTTCTAGGGATTTATTTAGTTAAGAAAGGTGTTGGATCATACGATTCAACATGTGCATTTCTCTAAATTGGATCATTTCAAGGAATTGCAATCGATTCAGAATCTAGTCTATTCTTTCGAAATCGACCAAATTGCCTAAACTAAGCCAAAGTCATTCTTTCAAACTAATTTTTCTTAGTCTAGGTTCGTATTTTTGATTACGCATTCATCCTCCCAACATGCAAATTTCTCTTTCAAGCCATTGCTATATGAAGTCTTATCAAGCGGCCTAACAATCGAATTTCACCTTTCAGTTCTTCACTCAATTGTCCCAAGGGTGCAAGCAAATTTGACCAAGTCCACTCACAACATGATAATTACTTGATAAAATGAAATCAAACCAACATGAAATAAAACACAATTCTATTGAATTAAAGTGATCCAACTACACTTCCTTAACAAATAAATTCTAGACAAGATAAACTACTCACTCATGGTTAAAAATTAAACTAACCAAATAATTCAGCGAGATCTGAGAGGGAAAAGCTTGGCAAGGACAGCTTCCAACAAAGTCTTCAAACGGGCAACAAAACTGAATTCCACACTCAAGATTCTCACTTGCACACAAAATCAAACTAAAATTCTAATTATAAAAGATAAAAATTAAGAAAGGGAATGACTATGGAAATGAGGGGATCCTCCCAATTGCTGCCAAGGGACGTCCCTTTAAGCGAAAATTCGAGTTCTCTCAACCACACAGCCGAAGGGAGATGAAGAGGCCACAGTTATAAAGACACCACGGTCCGTGGTGGTCACCACAGTCGGTCCGTGGTGGTTGCTGGACCGATCTCTCTTGTTTTTCTTGTTGCTCCACGAGCATGGTGACATTGGAGGGTATCGTGTTGAGCCAAAACATGGTCCCACCAATTCAAATGCTGGGTCAATTAGTGTGAAAACCTGCAACAATCACCAAAGAACCATACCCAAGCGTAAATCGGGAAAAAGAGTACAAAATATAAGATCAAGCTCTTAAAACCCTGAAAAGTGCCATAAAGCTACCCCAAAAAACAAAGTAATCAAAGGCACTTATCAAGCTCCCCTATGCTTGAACTATTGCTTGTCCCTAAGCAATACTAAGGCCAAAAATGATTCAAAACCTCCTCAGGTCAGACATTGGTAGCATCTTAATGGTAAAGCCGATCCAAAGTTAGCCCAAAAGGTGCAAAAATCATTTAATAAGCAAACTAGGAAATGAAGTTTTCGAAATCACTTGATATACCACTATGTTAAATTTCAATCAACCCCCCCCCCAAAATAATCAAATACAATCACATTAACAAATGAAACAAATGGAGTGAGTAATGCCAGTAGAACCTCACTATAGTCATGTGGCACTCATCAGGCATGTGTTTGAAAATGTAAGAGGGCTCCCTCAATTCTCATTCCATAGACTCAAATCTACCATAAGTTTGATAAGACTCTCTAGTTCGCCATCACTAGAATGCAATACACATTAGACAATCATGAGGACTTTTAGAAGGTTGTAATGGGGCTATGGGTAAAGGTAAGAGGGGAACGAATGTTTTGGAAATGTGGAGCTAGAAGCCATAAACTAAGAGCTAAACATTTCCAATGCGCTTATACAGTAGTCTCCTTAGACCAATATAATTCATCTACAAATACATTCCCGTTTGAAGAGATAAAGATTTGAAGGTTATAAATACGTTTTACAATCCAAACAAGGCCAACACTCTTTTTATTATTCCTCTTTTTTTTTTCTCTTTTTTTTATTTTTTTGTTTTTTAATATATTTTTTTGGTTTCACTTTTTTTTTTCTTCAAAAGAGTTAGCCAAGGGAAATCCATATCAAACTTTGAATTTCAATTCCTTTCTAATTTTTGTACAACAAGACAAGGGATTTCTTATATAACACAGGAACACAAATCCCTTCACCAAACAACCAAATCCACCAAAAAGATCTCAATATATCTTACTAGTTCTCAATTAAACTCAATGCACAAGGATGAAATGCTCCTGTAGTCTTAGTTTAAGGGTTACATAATTGTTTAGCCAGAGGCTATGGTAGGAGGTTCAAATCAATAAAAATGGATATAAGCTCAAAGGGCTAGCAACGTATATAATGCATAACAAGAGTGGCTATTTAGTCTTTTGGGTTAACAAGTCAAAGAATGCCTCAATCATATTACTTCAATGCATATGCGAAATGTGATTTTGAATGAGAATCAAAGCAAGTTCTAGAAAGGGATGTCAAGGAAGAGTCGCGCACAAATTGACAAGAGACTAAATTGATAAATTAGTCTTTAAAAGCTCAAAGCCTCACGGGACATCTACTAAGGTCATAACTAGCTCATTAATAGACATATGCCAAAATTCATGTAAAGAGTCATAGGGTAATCAACTCCCACTCAACATATGGTCAAAACATGAAGCTCATTTTCACAAACTCATTCTCAAACATTTTTATGCACAATTGGGTAAATCAAAGGATCAATCTAAACCAAAGAAGTCTACTTAGTCTATAAAGATCATCATTAAAGAATTTTTTTCCCCTTTTTTTTCATTTTTTTGGGCCTTTTTTTTAAAAGATGCGTGTTCCTAATAACAATACCAAGAAAAATGCAAAAACTATAAAAAGAAACTATAAAAACCTAAAATGCAACCTAAAATGAAAAGAAACCTAAATGTACTTCTAACATGCTTTTAACCGCATAAGATTAAAACCTACAATGTAACTCCAAATGCAATCAAGAATAGTATATACAATACAGACACAAGCACACACCAGACCAAACTAGGCATCAGACGCCATCAAATACTGACTATCTCCTTCATGCTTGAACAAAACATTGTCCTCAATGTGTGCACAGAGTAGAAAAGGGAAGGACGAGTAGCAAGAAGTAATCAGAAATGAGGTGGGGAAGGAGGGTGGGGTGGTTGACCATAAGAGATATGTCAATCTCGCTAGGTCTCTAAACAAGCCTTATAATCCTAAAAGTTTTGAGTCTGGATAACAACCATCCCACGGAGCTTGCCGTGGCGCTCTTGGACAATGTCACAAAGAGCAGCATTCTCAGAAGTAACATAGGCTCAAAGGGATACTTGCTCCTCCTGGATGGACCTAAGGGTGGCTTAGAGGTCAGCATAGTCAGTGGGGGTTGGTTAAGAAGAAGAAGTAGGTCTAGCTTGACTAGTAAATGGGGGTGGAAGGGGTACAAGTTGAGCAACCTCGGCATCGCCAGGTACCAAATAAAGGTTAGCCCAGTAAAGTAAGTGGTTCGATCAACATTTGGAAGTGGCAGAAGCCCATCCCCAGGATAAATGCAACACAAATGTACAACCTCTGCTTTGTAAAAGTTCATTAGCTCAAAAATGGCTTGATCAAGCTGCTTGGACCTAGATACTCGATCCTCAGGGTTGGGCTCAATACCTGAAAATCAAGCAATGGTAGTGACGATACCACTAATGACTATCCTACCCTTAGTGCTAATAGCAACACTATATAATTGTCTGGTCAAGAACCCCCCAGGGTTAAGTTGAATACCATCAAGCATACAAGATACAAATTATAACTTAGATAATCATGGGACATTCAAATATCATCCCGAGCAAAGAAACAACAAGCAAGGACACGCTGAGCTACTCGAATGCAAGGGTTCTGAATATGGGTGCATTTAGAAGAACTAGTACTATACCTAACACTCCTTGAAAGCTCCGCCTAAAATGCATTTGGGTTAAATTCTTGGGGGACTTGACAGTTTGTAAAAGCTAGGTGGAAAACCAAATATGCTATTGAAGGTACCTAAGTTCAACTCATAAAATTACCCTTGCAAATAAAGGAAATATACCTGCTTGACATTGAGGCCCTCGAGTGACCTCAACATGTAGAGTACTCAGGAATTCTAAGGTAAGGTCTCGATATGTATGCTCTTCTTAATCTCAATGAAATGTCCCATAACCCCCCCGTGCAAACAACCACCGTATATCATCTAACAATCCTAAACAGCCTAATAATTCCTCATTATAGTAACAAGTTGCCATAACCATTCGTTCATTCAAGCAAGTATATCTAGCAACATGGTCGGGGTTAGTTAAACTAAGAGGATGAGGAATGCTACCTTGGACTCATGCATTGGTGGAAGTTCAGGAGGTCCATTGAGGCCGGGATGGTGCTTGACTAGATGTTTCTGCCTTCTTGATACTCCTTTGTCTCTTGTAGGTGCCATGATTACAAAATAGAAGAAACATTGAAACAAAAACCTAAAAAATAAGATGTGAGAAAGAAAAATGAAGAATTTAAGTGAAAAAGAAGAAGAATTAGAGAGGGAAGAAGATGGTTATAGAAGATGGGTGAAGGTGAGATGAGGTTGAAGAAGAAATGGTGGAAAGAGGTGAAATTTCTGGGAGAAAGTGAAGATTAAAGTGAAGATTTTAAGTGAAAATGGAGTGAAAATGAGAAGAAATGAGGGAGAAATTGAAGGTGTAATAATGGTCGGTATAGAGAGAGAATAGGGAGGTAGAAAGAGAGAGTTTCGAAGAAGAAGAAGAAGATGGGGGAAAGTGGACGGTCGCCATGTTCGAAACCCTTAACCGCAGCCCATAGCACCTCACCACGGTTCATGGGCGTCACCACGGTCGGACCGTGGTGTCTACTGGACACTGTTTTTTGTTTTTTTGTTTGCTGGTTGGGCACCCCATGGGCCGTATTGAGGTACTGCGGTCTGCGGTGCCTATCATTTATTTTCTTTTTTTCTCCCATGATCTCTTCTCCTCTCTCTCTCTCTTTTTTTCCTCTCTATTTTTTTCTTACTATGAAAAACTACCCAAAAAAATACATATATATATATATAACTCAAAGCTATGAAAGGGGCTTGGGTTGCCTCCCAAGAAGTGCTCTCTTAAGGTTAAAAGCTTGAACATGCTTCTATGTTTGGTCTGGACCAGTGAGTGTATGGACAGTGGCCTTCTCAATAGGTTGCTCTACAAGATAGGGCATTAGCCATTGTCCATTAACTGCGAATGCACCGGTAGACTCTCTCCACACTTCAATCACTCTATTAGGTTGAACTTTGGTGACTTGAAATGGGCCGACCACTGGATCTCAGCTTGCCCGAAAATAATCTCAATCTCGAGTTGACCAATACGACTATGTCACCTTTTTCAAATCTCTTCCTCATGGTGTGCTTATCATGCCATCTCTTAGTTCACTTTTTGTAGATGCGTGAACTCTCATAGGCCTCCAACCTTAGTTCATCTAGCTCAGTTAATTATAAGAATCGCCTTTCTCCAGCCGCTTTCATATCAAAATTAAGCGTTTTTATAGCCCAATATGTCTTATGTTCCAACTTTACCGGTCAGTGACAAGACTTCTTACAGCAATCAGTATAGAGTGGTGCCTAGAGGAGTCTTATAAGCGGTGCGATATGCTCAAAGAGCATTACCAAGCTTAAGTGAACAATCTTTGCGGGACCGATCCACCGTTTTCTCAAATATACTCTTCAACTCCTGATTCGAGAGCCCTACTTGCCTATTTGTTTGGGGATGGTAAGGCGTAGCAACCTTATGAAACACCCTATATTTCTTCAATGGTGACTCAAGAGGCTTGTTGCAAAAGTGCGTTCCATTGTTACTTAGAAGAGCTCTCGGTGTGCCAAACCTTATGAATATATTCTTCTTGAGGAACTTGATGACAGCCTTGGAATCATTGGTCGAGGTGACAATGACTTCTACCCACTGAGAAACATTGTCAACCACCATAAAGATGTAAAGGTTGCTACGGGAAAGAGGAAAAGGACCCATGAAGTCAATTCCTAATACACCAAACAACTCAACCTTAAGTATGCCACTTTGAGGCATCTCATGCCTCTTAGTAATGTTCCCCATTCTCTAGCATTTATCACAAGTAATGATAAATTTTCTTGCATTCTTGAAAATCGTGGGCTAATAGAAACCTGCTTGGAGTACCTTTGCAATCGTCTTGTCCGGTCCAAAGTGTCCATCATAGGTTGAAGCATGACAATGGTGCAAGATACTATGAACCTCATCTTCCGACAAGCATCTTCTATAGACCCCATGTACACATAGCTTGTAAAAAAGAGGCTCTTCCCACACATAGTATTTGGCATCGGAAAGGAATTTCTTCCTTCGTTGGTAGGACAATCCTGGAGGTAGCACCCCGCACACTTTGAAGTTGACCAAATCAGCATAACATGGGGTGGCTTGGTGGGAAATGGCGAAGAATTTCTCATCGGGGTCGGAGTCATCAATGGGGAGTTATTCACTAGGAGTAGCCTCGGGGCCCAGGCGGGATAGATGATTGGCGACCACATTTGCCAACCCGACCTTGTCTTTGATCTCCAAATCAAATTCTTGAAGAAAGAGGACTCATTGAATGAGTCAGGGCTTCGAGTCGGATTTCTTCATTAAGTGCTTTAGGGCAGCATGATCAGTGAAGATAATGACCTTGGAATTGATCAAGCAAGATTGAAATTTTTCCAAGGCAAAGACAACTGCTAAGAATTCCTTCTCCATCGTGGCATAATTCACTTGAGCCTCCTTAAGAGTACAGCTTGCATAGTATATGGCGTATGGCTTATTGTCCTTCCATTGGCTGAGAATGACACCCACTGCATAGTCACTTGCATCACGCATCACCTCAAAAGGTAGCTCTCAATTTGGGGCTTACATCACTGGAGCCGAGATTAATGCCTCTTTTAACTTGAGAAAAGCACTCAAGCATTCTTCATTAAACTCAAAAGGCACATCCTTGACAAGCAATTGGGTGAGAGGTTTTGTAATTTTAGAAAAATTCTTTATAAACTGCCGGTAAAAATCAACATGTCAAAGAAAACTCCTCACACCCTTTGTAGAAGTTGGTGGTAGCAATTTTTCAATCACCTCCACCTTTGCTTTGTCAACTTTGATACCTTTGTTAGAGACAACATAACTGAGGACAACCCCCTCTTATACCATAAAATGGGTTCTCCCAATTCAAAATCAAATTCACATTTTCACATCTTTGCAAGACCTTGGACAAGTTATTTAAGCAATGGTCATAGGTTGCACCATACACAGAAAAATCATCCATAAAGACTTCCATTATGTCCTCAATAAAATTAGAGAAAATAGCCATCATACAACGTTGAAATATAGTGGGGGCATTGTACAACCCAAATGGCATTCTCCTATAAGCATATGTACCATAAATACAAGTAAAAGTAGTCTTTTCTTGGTCACTAAGATGGATAGGGATTTGAAAGAAACCCAAATACCTATCTAAGTAGCAAAAATATGAGTTCTTAGCCAATCTTTCAAGCATTTGGTATGAAGGGGAGGGAAAAGTGATCTTTACAGTTGGCTTTATTCAATTTCCAATAATCAATGCACATATGCCATCTATTGACAGTCCTAGTGGAAATTAGCTTATTATTCTCATTTTTGACAATAGTCATCCCCCTTTCTTAGGCACAACATAGATCGAGCTTACCCATGCACTATTAGAGATAGGGTTGATAATGCTGGCCTTAAGTAATTTCATAATTTTCTTCTTGATCACCTCTTGCATGTTAGGGTTTAGCCTTCTTTGGTGTTCAATTGACGGCTTATGGTCATCTTCCATTAAGATTCGCTGCATACGTACAGAAGGATGAATTTCTTTTAAGTCATCAAGAGTATATCCTATGGTTTTACGATGCTCTCTAAGTATTTGAAGCAAAGAGTCAACTTGAGATGCATTCAAACTTGCATTCACAATTACAGGATATGTAGATTTGGGTCCAAGAAATTCATACCTCAAGGAGGAAGCGAGAGGTTTCAGTTCTATCTCGAGAGCTTGCTCCTCATCATACGAGCGCTTATTTTCAACCTTTAATCATTCCACCTTAGCAAGGAAATGTGGAATTAGTGGAGAGGCTTCCAAAAGTCTAGTTCGGGATTTTCATCCTTAGTAGTGCTATCATTCAACATCAAGTGCTCAAAACGATCATTAGAATCAAGGTTAGACACGGTTTCCCATATCAAACCATCAACCGTATCAATCATATTACATTCATCAGAAATGGAAGGAAATTTAGAAGCTTTAAACAAGTTAAACTCTGTATTATCATCCCCCACTCAAAAGATAGCTTATCATTTTTTTACATTAAGACGGCACCCCAGGGATAACCACGAATGGCCTCCCAAGAATAATGGGAGTGCATGTATCCTCTTCCATTTCTAAAATCACGAAGTTTATCGACACATACAAATCTCCTACTTTTATTGGAATATCCTCTAAAATACCCATAGGATATTTCACAGAACGGTCCGCCAATTATAAAGAGATAATAGTCGGTCTCATCTCTCCTAGTTCCAATTTTTCACACATAGAAAGAGGCATCAAGCTCATACTCAACCCTAAATCACACAAAGCACAGTTTATAGACACATTTCCTATTAGACAGGAAATTGAAAAACTATCAGGATCCTTAAGTTTAATAGAAAGCTTGTTTTGGACCGGCATTGCATTCTTCAGTCAAAGCTACAATCTCATGTTCTTCTAACTTTCTTTTATTAGACATAATTTCTTTCAAAAATTTAGCATATGAAGGCATTTGAGACAAAGCATCAGTAAATGGGATGTTTACATAGAGTTTCTTAAGAACCTCTAAACACTTCCCAAATTACAAATCAAGTTTTGCATTAGCCATCCTTTGAGGGAATGGTAAAGGTGGGGTGGAAGGTTTTGGGAAAGTGATGTTAGGGTCCTTAGGAACCTTATCAAATTTATGCACAACATCATCAATCATATTATTAGAGGGTGTAGACACCTTTTTCTCAATATTCTCAACACACTTATTCTCATCATGCAAAGACTCATCACTGGTAACCCCCTTAGGTTCCTCTATTTGTTCCCCCCTCTCAAAATCACAGTATTGCATTGCTCCCTAAGGTTAGGCTTGGGCTTACTAGGAAGTCTACCCGGGGTGTAGATAAAAAGCTAGCTTGTTAGGTAATTTGGGCTTCCAACATCTTATTGTGAGTTGTAAGCACATCAACCTTAGAGGCTAATTGCTTGATATACTCATCTTGTTTTTGTTACGTCAAAAGCATACTCACCATCATGACCTCTAAATTGGACTTCTAGGGAGCTTATAGAGAGAAATGTGGTCTTTAAAAACCAGGGGGGTGGCCTAGCATTTAATGGGGGTGTATTTGAAGGGTTTGGATTAGACCTATATGAGAAATTTGGATGATTTCTCCAACTCAGATTGTAGGTACTGGAATAAGGGTCATTGGCCGGTCTCGGATTGAAGTTTTGGACATAATTGACTTCACTAAAGTCTTAGAAAAAAGGACTCCCAACTTAACAATTCAAAGTCACATGTTCAATAGAAACACAAATTTCACATGAGGGAGAAGCACTAGAATTCATAGCATTTACATTCATACCATCCAACCTTTGAGTCATAGCATCAACTTTAACAGAAAGTAAAGTAAGTGCATCAACTTCAAGCTTACCTGTAACCTGCTTGGGCTGGCCTCATTCGGTGAACCATTGGAAATTATTTAGTGTCATCTCTTCTATCAAATTGAAGGCTTCATCCTCCGTCTTGTTCATCAAAGTGCCTCCCGCCACCGCATTTATGGTAGACCACACGACTTGAGCAACTCCATTGTAAACGGTTTGGATGATCATCCACTTTTGGAGTCCATGATGAGGGCATAACCTTAGCAAGTCCTTGAATCGCTCGCAAGTTTCATAGAGCAATTCGTCTTCCCTTTAAGTGAAAGTAGTGATTTGGTTCCTTAGATTTGTCGTCTTTGATAGTGGGAAGAATTTGCCAAGAAAGGCTTTAGTTAGCTCGTCTTAAGTGGTGATGGAATCCGGTGGCAATGAATGTAGCCAAGCACATGCCTTGTCCTTGAGAGAAAACAAGAATAGGCAAAGTCGGATTGCATCAGTGGAGACCTTGTTTAACTTCAATGTATCACACACCTCCAAAAAGATTGAGAGGTGAAGATTGGGGTCCTCCATTGGTAATCCTCTAAACACCGTTGTTGAACCATTGAGACTAGTGTCGGCCGTAACTCAAAGTTGTTCACCTCCAACGTGGGTCTAGTTATGCTAAAGGTGATACCTTGGACACTAGGAGTGATGAAATCCTGGAGTGTCCTTCTTTCAGGTTCCCCTCTTGGTGGTTCCATCTTTGGCAAAGTTTCTCGAGCCTTGGGCCTTTATCTTTCTACCCTTTGCTTCTTTCTCTTTTGATGAAAAGTCTCCTCAATTTTAGGATCGTGTTCGTAAACGAATGGACTTCGCATAAAAGGGAGAATCTTCCTGCAAGCTAAATCACCAACACTACCAAAGCAATCAAAAGTGGAAGAGAAAAAAATGAAAGACAAAAACTTAGTCACTCGCACTAGATCAACTCGATATTTAGCAATTTGGCCCCCGACAACAGCATCAAAAACTTGACACTATCACAATTGCACGGGTGTTATAATTAAAAAGAAAGTATCGTCCACAGAGACCAAAAGCAAAATTACCAAGTTCATTCTATTAGAAAATGCTAAGCAATATCTTAATCGAGAATTTTGATTTGGCTATTTCTAATTAACAATTTCTAAATTCAATCAAAGAAAAATGTCTATGGATTATTTAGTTAAGAAAGGTGTTAGATCATACGATTTAACATGTGCATTTCTTTAAATTGGATAATTTCAAAGAATTGCAATCGATTCGGAATTAGTCTACTCTTTTAAAATCGGCCAAATTGCCTAAACTAAACCAAAGTTATTCTTTCAAACTAATTTATCTTAGTCTAGGTTTAGTATTTTTGATTACTCATTCACCCTCCCAATGTGCAAATTTCTCTTTCAAGTCATTGCTACATTAAGTCCCATCAAGCGGTCTAACAATCGAATTTCACCTTTCAGTTCTTCACTCAATTGTCTCAAGGGTGCAAGCAAATTTAGCCAAGTTCACTCACAACATGATAATTATTTGATAAAATGAAATCAAACCAACATGAAAGAAAACACAATTCTATTGAATTAAAATGATTCAACTACACTTCCATTAACAAACAAATCCCTAGACAAGATAAGCTACGCACTCATGGTTAAAAATTAAACAACTAACCAAATGATTCAACGAGATCTGAGAGGGAAAAGTTCGGCAATGATAGCTTCCAACAAAGTCTTCAAACCACTAACAAAATCGAATTCCACGCTCAAGATTCTCACTTGCATACAAAATAAAACTAAAATTCTAACTATAAAAGATAAAATTGAGAAAGGGAATGACTATGGAAGATAAGGGGATTCTCCCCATTGCTGCCGAGGAACATCGCTGTAAGCGAAAATTCGAGCTCTCTCAACCACACAGCCGAAGGGAGACGAAGAGGCCACAGTTATAAAGGGACCACGGTTCGTGGTGCCTGCTGGATCGATCTCTCTTGTTTTTCTTCTTGCTCCCTAGGCATGGTGACATTGGGGGGTATCATGGTGAGCCAAAACATGCTCCCACCAAGTCAAATGCTAGGTCAATTAGTCTGAACACCTACAACAATCACCAAAGAACCATACCCAAGTGTAAATCGGGAAAAAGAGTATAAAAATATCATCAAGCTCTTAAAACCCCGAAAAGTGCCATAAAACTACCTCAAAAAATTAAGTAATCACAGGCACTTATCACAAACAAAGGTATAAACCTTGATGATGAGTCTTAAACATTAATAAAGATCAATCTTCCTCAACAAAATCCAAGAGAGTGAACACCCCCAAATCTTCTAGTGAGTGATTAAAAAATGAGAATAATTGAACAAAAGAGATAAATTACCCCACCCTTTACTACTCTAAAGCCATGGCCCCAAGAATGGAATTAAATGGATGAACTCAATTTCACCACCCTCCTTAGAGGGATAAAGCAATTTGAGATTTTAAGAAAATACAAAGTATCAAGCTCTCATATCATTAATCCAAGCCTGAAAAAATATTAAAAAGATCAACCAAATAAATATGAGAGTAGCCCCTTCCCCAAGTCATGCACTAACCAATAGGATTATAAGAAAATTAACTAATGAAATCCTAACTAGTGGTGCAATTTAAAAAAGGTTATCTAGAATATAGGTGAGCTAGAATTTGGCTGAATTAGTGTTCGATTTGATGAGTCATCCACTACCTCAATCGAATGAGTCATTGGGAGACTTTCCCTTAATTCATCCATTTTCTAGCCTAATTATTTCCTTAATAAAAATGTGCAATTCTAGACCCTGCGTTAACCCTTGCTCAGTTTTCACCCCATATCCATGTTGATACTGGGAATTTGGAGACATTTTATGACTTGATGGAAACTATACATCCAAGGCTATCTATACATATATAACATGTCCAAATTGGAGCCCGTTTGGCCTTCCAAAACTAACCTAGGAGTGAGATGAAGTGTTCTACCCAAAGAACTGAAAATGAGCAAATAAGGTAGTTTTGGAGGATAAAGTAGCTAAGCCCCTTATTTAGGGATACTAATTGACCAACCACCTTTCCTAAGCTTACTTGGACCTCCTCAAGGGTCCCAAGTCAACATTGACCTAGAAGCACATAGTTCTTGCCCCAAAGTCAACATTGAGCCTACTCGGTTTAAGATCCTTGCTTATGAGGGTTAAGGCCAAGTTTGGAGTTTACTCTGCATCACACACTTATTATCATGCACACTAGCATCACTTTCATACTCCTCACTCTCCTTAGGCTCTCCTAGAAAAGCTAGAGTTAGTCATGAATCGGGACATCCATGGGAGTTTTCATAGAAATACTAGCTTCGAGTGGATATGCACATGCAAAAGAAGGTGAAGAGGTGTCATTCTTACCCTCAAAGTCACATAAATGAGTATCAACTTGAAATTTAAAGATTAAAGGAGAAGAAGACTCAAAATCACCTAACAAACGACCCTTGAGTGGGGAAGGTCCTATGCTAAGGTTAGTCTTCTGAAACATATGCACAATGCTCTCTACATGACTTTTAACTAACTCTGAGGATTGGTTTATGAGTGTACTTGTCATGGTCTCTATGAATTCTCCATAGTTTTTCATTTCTTGCTCAAGTTGCTCAAGTCTAACATCCATAGAAATAACATGAGGACAAAAGTTGGTATTAGATGATTGATAAGAATCATAATGAGAGGGAGCATACTTGGGGAAGTGAAGAGATGGGGCACAGGAATCCAGAAATTATTCCTGATAATATGATTTTACATGAACAACAAATAAATCAGGGAAAGAAAGCCCGAAGGCAAAACCAACCTTCTCAACCAACCATTCAAGAATATCCCAAGTGCATCCACACCTTTGGAACGAAAATCCTAGTACTTCGAAAGAGTACGAGTTTTATAATTCACATCCTCATTAACAAAACACAAGATTCCTTGTTGAACCTGAAGTTATGTCATTTTATACCCTTTATTATCTAATGTTTGCTCAAAATAAATGATTAAATTAGAATTTTAATTTTTTTATTTATTTTGTAGAAATTGGAGAATTTTAAGATGATGAATAGATTTGTTGGAAACATTGTACCAAAAAGATGATTGGATCAAGTGGAAGGAAAGAAAGAAGGAAAAAAATGAAGAAGAAAAGCAGGCCTCTCTTTGTTCTTGCCTAATCCGCGGCCCAGACGGAAGCAGGGTGCATCACCCTAAGTTTTTCCTTAGCTTCGTAGGCCTCTTCTTCTTTTCATGTACGGCCCAAGCATAGCTAGACTCTCAGTTAGGCCAAGCCCAATTTGTCCCCTTTCCCTCTTATCCCTATCATTTCGAGCCTATTCCTCCAAGACGCCGCCCATTTCTTCATTTATCCTAGCTAGGTCCCTCGTTTTCCCAGTCTCTCTTCATCTCTTCCATAAGCTTAGCCCAATGTTTCCCAGACATGCCTCTGAGCCTTAAACCCAAAAGGGCCTCTTCCCCCCAACCCCTTTTCACTTAATCTTTCGCATGATCACGACCTCTCCACCCTTCTTTTTCTTCTTTCTCCTCACTGCCCAAAAACCCGTAAGCATCCACTTGCTGCTGCTTCATCTTCTTCGGTCTAGCAGCTATAACCAACGCTCCTTATCATTTCTCTCTTGTCTTTCATCATCGAAACCGACATTGAATTGGAGCAATCATAAAGATAGTTACAAATGTTGTTAATTAGAGAACAATGACAGCATCGAAGAGAGAAGGGACTCAAATTGGGGGCCATAAAAATCAACAGTACGCAACAAGTCGAAAAGAGGAAGCATATTTTTTTTAGAGATAGAGTTATTAGTTTTTAATTCTCATTTTTGTTTTAATTTCATTTTGGTTTTCATTTTCAGATCTAGATTTTGACTCAAAAATTGATGTGAATTAATTTTGGGTTTAATTTGAATGATGTTTCATAGTTTTGGAGTTGGATTTGTTGGGTTCTTATTCAAATCTAAAGCTCTACTCTGCCTTTTTGTTGCTCCGATCTCGCACATCATTGGGTTTGGTTACTTCTCCTTCTCACGCTTTTGTTAATTCAATTGATTTTAGTGATAAAATGTGAGGTGTTCTTTGTGAGATTTAATTGCCAAATTCTTGGTTAAATGTTGATATAATTTGAAGCAACTCTTTGTTATTGTTAGAAGCATGTAATTAGTTGAGTCATTTAAATTAGTTTATTTATCTATCACATATTGACTTAGAATAGTATCTTATTTCAAAATTGATTAGTGACCTAACTTCATATCCATCCTAGTGGATTGACCCTCAAGAGCTATGATTGAAAAGCCATATGCTTGCGGTTTAAAATGGGCCCTCAACTGTGATGTATGGATGTCATAGATGTACTCTATTTGGCACCAACTTTTTAATTTTCATTGTCTTTATTTTATTGAGAGTTGCTCTTACCAATTTTATAAGCTACTACGTTTGCTGATGGGTTATGATTTGAGTAGCAATTTTCAGCTTGGTATGGAGTGGTTGATACTCATAAATTCCTTGACTTTAAAGGGCATATATTAGGTGTAATTGAACATCTGAGCTCGTATAATCATTCCTATCTATTTTCTCTGTTTATTTTGCTTGTTTTGCATATATTTGTTGCTTTATTTTATTTTTATTATTTTCTTTTGGAGTTTTAGAGTCTTGTCTTTTTCTTTAGTTTGGAGTTTTTTTTTTGTATATTTGTTTTTCTTTTTAGTTGTTTTTATGTTTCTTTTCACTCCTAGAGAGACATTATCTGATTTAGGTGCAGGCTGGGGAAACTATGTTTCAAAAAATGAAAAAAAAAAGAAAGAATAAAAATTTTGAAAAAATCCAAAAAGTTTTTGCTTTAGGGTATATATATGCTATTCTGGTTGATTATGTTCTCTTTTACCACAGTAATTAGATTGTATATAGATATAGCATGCATAATAGAATTCAGTCCAAAGTGTGATATTTGTATACAGTTCTAATACCCCCATCTTTTTTTAATAACAAGCTTGATTTTGGTAGATTAACCTATAAGATTTTGCACCTTAGAGACTAACTCATCACTGATAGTCTCATATTTTTCTTTCATGTGTATCTCTTATATGATTACGTCTCTAGAACTTACTATGAATCTCTTTAAAATCACATTTAGCATGTGATTATGGTAATATGATAGAGGCATTCTTTGTTTTGTGAACCACATAGCTAAATTTGCCACCCTGATTTGAATGTTTTACCCTTTGCTAACTCTTTGAGCCTTGACTGTTTTTATTGTGAACCCTTCGTTTTACCCTTGGCCTAAACACATTTCCTATACCTAATTGAGACTACTGGAGCAACACTTCAACATTGAATGATGGGTAGCTTTTGGGTATTGTATGTGATTGGTGGTTGAACTTAGTTATATAGGTGGTGATTTATTATGACCATTTGGAAATTGAGTTGTGTTATTTTTGTATGTGCCATTCATTCATTTTCTTAATGGAAAAAATGAAAAAAATGTTGAAAATTTTTTTAAAAAAAAACCCTTGGAAAAAATAAAAAACAGAGTTGTGAATAAGAGTGTTTGGTATAATTGTACATATTTGATTTTCATTTTAACTCATTTGCAATAGTTGCTTTAAAGGGGTGCTCTTAAATTGTTACAAGTTTTGGGAGAATGTGTGATATAGTCGTTGGAGGGATTTCATCGCTCATTAGCTACTTGGCTTTTAGCTCCTCATTTTCAAATTGTTTGTCCCTTTCCTAACCTTAACCATTAGCCCTATTACAACCCTTCGTAAAGTCCTCTTGATTATTGTGTTGCATATTGCATGTTAGTAGTGGATAATTGAGAATCCTAGCAAGCATACCTTTATTATATTTTAAACACAGGGGCGGGAGTGTTTCACATCTCCGTAAAGTGAGGTTCTATCAGTCGGGCTTGTTTATGTTTCTGCGTGGGATGAAAGATTGTGTGAGGATGTTATCAGTGAGAACTAAAAGTTTCTTGATGTGTACATTCTATTTATATGTGATCTAATAGTTAGGTTACTTGAGTGATATAGTTGATTGGAATATTTTCACTGGTGTTGTATATATGAGTTTTTGAAAAACCCAAAAGATTTTTTATTTTCTTTTTCTTTTAGGATTCTTTGGGCATATCTTCTGTGAATGTTCACGAGATCTTACTCATCCACTTGGGGTTACCCAGGGTTTAAAGGGTTCGTTGTACATATTAAGTACAACCGTGATTCCTACAAAAGTGAATTAGGATTTTAGTTTAATTTTACTTGAGGCGGTAACACACGAAATTGTAATTACTACTTTCGACTAATATGTGAATGCGTGATTTATGTGTGTATATTTTGTGTGTTTTATTTTAGATATATATTAAGTTAACATTATTATGTTTGGGAATAATTAGTTCAGTTATTGGTACTATTAAGACTTTGGTTCTCAAAAAAAGAAAAAAAAAGGTGGGAGGTTGACTTGACCAAAAAAAAGGAAAAATGGGGGAGTTTTTTTTTAAAAAAAAAATAATTTCATGTGATAATTATCAAGGGGCAGGGTTTCTCTTGTTTTCCAACCCAAACCCAAAACACCCACACACGACACAATGAGCGAAGAGGGGAAGAAAGAGAAGAGGAGAAGAGAAGAAGAAAGAGAAGAGGAAGAAGAAGATAAATTAAGCTCGGTGGATTAAAGGTGAGTGATCTTTGCTTTCTCTAAACTCTAAAAATTGATCAGGGGAACAACAATTTGAAAGCTTATGCTTGAATTTGAGATATCAATTGAGACTTCGGGTTATGAATTTGATATTTTAGGGTTTAGTAAATTAGAACCCTAATTTCACCTTTTAGAAACTAACCCTAAAAGTTTGATGTTTGATTGTGTTTTTGGACTAAGTGCATGTTGTGAATGAATAATTATGTTGTGAATTCGTTCATATACATGCCACAATATGGATTTTTGGTTTGACTGCTTCTATTGGAAGAACATGATGGTAGAAGATAGGTTGAATTTTTTGATTTTCATGAATTGTGCCTACTGTTCGAATTTTTATAAATTATTAGCTAGGCGGAAATTTCTTAAAAATTTAGATAAAATAGGATTCAATGGATCCTAAACATACAAAAAGTCACCCAAGAAATAAAGGAATGAATGAACAGAAGAGGAGTTGGTCGGGCTAGTGACTTAAGTGGCCGACCAATGGTAACTAGTGATCGGAGGTGGTTAGCGAAGGTACTTGGTAGCCGTGGTAGCTATAAACACAAGGAAGAGAGAGAGAGAGAGAGAGAGAGAGAGAGAGAGTGTGTGTGTGTGTGTGTGTGTGAGAGAGAGAGAGAGAGAGACAGAGAGAGAGAGAGAGAAGAAAGCATGAGAGGGAGAGGAGAGAGAACACGTGAAATTGGAGGGCGGGTTTACAGCTCTAAAAAAAATCTTTTCTTCCTTTTTTTTTTTTTTTTGATGTCACGGGTAACACAAGGGAAGAGAGGAGGTTATTAAGCCAATTTAAATCCCTGCCAAAATTGAATAGAATTAAAATTTGAATTTTATTACTATTTTACTTGATTAGAAGCTTGGACTAGGCCATGAATAAAGGGATGAATGTGAGCTTGGCTCTTTTTTTATTTTAAAAAACCTTAATTTATTAGTGCCCAACTACACTACACCTCCGAGCTTAAGCATCCTAATAATAAATTCAAGAAATTAGTAGCAGTAATTATATGATTCGAGATGTGTAAATATGACTTCTTGTAAGGTTTTATACGTCTGGTCATTGTTTCCCTCTTCTAGCATCTTCTATCGACATATGTCCTCCTCGTAGGGTCACATTATCTTCATTAGAAGCATCTTGCTCTTCAAAATGATTGCAATAGGATTTTGATCCTCAAGATGAGGATCTCATGGCATCCATTTGTCCTCTTTCCCTTTCTTGGATTTCTTGGAAGCCATATTGCTTTACTCTAGATCTCCATAGATGATGCCAAATGTTTTAGTACAGGATAGAATATGGGTTGTTTGGACCTTGAGAATTGTGCACTATTCATCTAAGAAACCTACAAAGAGAACTCTTGAAAAAAAGTCGGGGTATTTCTCATCCTCAAAAGCCTCCGATGCTCAAGTTAGAAAAGAATTAGGGCCATTTGATGAGATAAAATAGAATAGAACTTGAATCCTTAAGTGTCAGGTTCCACTCTTTTGTGTTTGGCTAGTACTTTAAGAGGATGAAACTTGATACCCAAGGATATCAAGTTCACCCCAATCTTAAGGAACTTTAACCCTCCCACACTCCAAGGGGGTTCAAGTCCCCAACCTTTTGAAACAACATTATTATTATTATTATTATTATTATTATTATTATTATTATTATTATTATTATTATTATTATTAGTAGCAGTAGTAGTAGTAGTAGTAGTAGTAGTAGTAGTATTGTTATTATTATTATTATTATTATTATTATTATTATTATTATTATTATTATTATTATTATTATTATTATTATTATTATTAATAATTAGTGTTATTGTAATTATTACTCATTATTATTAATATTAATAATAATTATTTTTAGCTATTATTACATATATTAATTAATAATTATAATTATAATTACAATTAAAAGTATAAATTGTTATTAATAATATTAATCATTGTTATTATGATTAATAATAATTATAATTATAATTATAATTGTTCTTATTAATTGCTAGTAGTTATAATAATAATTATTAATATTATTATTGATAATATTTATTATTTATAATTAATAATAATTAATAGTGTTAATTAATCATTATAATTATGATTATTAATTATTAATACTAATATTAATTAATAATTTTAATTATAATTATTCTTATTAATTATTATTAGTAATAATAGTTATTATTAATATTATTATTAATTATTATTTTTATTATTAACTATTATTAATATTATAAATAATACAACAACAACAATAACAATAACTCCCAGTGTGGGTCCCGCTTTCGCGGGGTCTGGGGAGATCCAGCTGTAGGCAACCTTACCCCTACCGGTATTCCTACCCATAGAGAGGTTGATTCCTTAAAACCCACAAAACAGTTTTTTTTTTTTTTTTTGAAAAAGGTTTGTAGAGATAACCATTGCAAACCAAAAACCAAGGAGGAGAAAATGTGCTGGAGAGTAAAAATAAACAAGGAGCAGAGACATACCTCAACCAACCAGGGGTGCTAGATGCCGTCACATCTCAGAAAAGCACGACCTGCAGACAAGCACACAAAAACCCTACCCGCCCCACCCCACCGAAGCTACTACCATCACAATCAGAGACCTTAATCCTATCCCGCCACAACCTCCTATCTTGAGCCATGTCCTCTGTCAGACCAGCAACTCTCAGGTCCTCTCTAACCACTTCCTCTAGGCTCTTCTTCGGTCCACCTCTCCCTCTCTTTCCACCGGGGGGGACGATCATCTCGCACCCCCGCACTGAGGCGGCCACACTTCTCCTCTTTACGTGGCCGAACCATCTGAGCCTCGATTCCCTCATCTTTTCCTCTATGGGGGCCACTTCAGCTAAGCTCCTGATTACTCCATTCCTAATTCTGTCCAATCTCGTAAAACCACACATCCACCTGATCATTCTCATCTCAGCTACCATCAATCTTTGGGCCTGCGTCTTCTTTAGAGGCCAACACTCCGATCCATAGAGAACAGCCGGTCTAACTACCATCCGATAGACTTTGCCTTTCGATCCTAGGGGCACTCTCTTGTCACACAGTATCCCTGACGCTGACTTTCACTTTTGTCAACCCACTCTTATTCGCTGGCTAATATCCTCGTCAATGTCTCCATTTTGCTGGATGATCGAACCCAGATACTTAAATTTAGCGACCTTTGGTATCAACCTCCCATCCAGTGTGATTTCTCCCCCCTCTTCTATCCTACCACTGAAACAGCAATGGAGGTATTCCGTTTTTGATCTACTTAACCGAAAACCCCTAACTTCCAGCATATGCCTCCAACTCTCCAACCTGTCATTCACCCCCTGTCTGGTCACATCGATAAGAACGATGTCATCTGCAAATAACATGCACCAAGGCACCTCGTCCTGGATCCCTCTAGTGAGTTCATCCAAAACTAAAGTGAAAAGAAACAGGCTTAGGGCGGAGCCCTGATGTAGACCCATACTAACCGCGAAGTCGTTAGAGACCCCTCCCGGTGTCCTAACACGCATCCTCCCTCCCTCGTACATATCCTTGATTACGCGGATGTACGCGGGCGACACCCTTTTCTCTTCCAAACACCTCCACAATACCTCCCTCGGGACTCGATCATACGCTTTCTCTAGGTCAATGAACACCATATGGAGATCCTCCTTTCTATCCCTGAACAAGCCCATGAGCCCTCTGAGGAGGTGGATTGCCTCAATGGTCGACCTGCCTGGTATGAAACCAAATTGGTTCTCTGAAATCTCTACAACCTCCCGTAACCTTCTCTTAATCACCCTCTCCCACAACTTCATAGTGTGACTGAGTAGCTTGATGCCCCTAAAGTTATTACAAACTTGAATATCCCCTTTGTTTTTGTACAGTGGGATGACTGTGCTGGCCCTCCACTCTCTGGGCATCTTGGCTGTCCTGTAAATAATATTAAACAGCTTCGTGAGCCACTCTAGCCCTACCTCCCCCATAAACTTCCAAACTTTCACTGGTATCTGATCTGGGCCCACTGCCTTCCCATTCGCCATCTTCTTCAAGGCCTCCCTAATCTCCTCCTTTGCTATATGGTCGCCTGCTCGCTGATCGCTACACTCTCCGCCCCCACTACAGTCGTCTCTCGCTCCTTCCCCATTTAGAAGTTTGGCAAAGAACATTTGCCATCTCTCTCTAATTTCATCATTCTCAGTCAACACCTTATCTTCTTCGTCCTTGATGCACCTTACCACTCTCAAATCCCTAGTCTTCCTTTCCCTTGCCCTAGCCAGTTTGAAAACCTCCTTCTCTCCTTCCTTCGTCCCTAATCTATGGTACAGTCTATCAAAAGCCTGGCTCTTTGCTATTGCCACCGCCTTTCTGGCTACCTTCTTAGCCGTCTTGTATTCAATCTTCTTTTGCTCACTCTTTTCCTCCGAACTGCTGCTCATGAACTCTGCAAAAGCGTCTTTTTTGGCCTTGACTTTCTCCTTTACCTCTTCGTTCCACCACCAGGTGCCCTCCATCCTGTTCCCGCCTCCCCTGGAATCCTTAGCCGACCTTCGGATGCAATCCGCCACAGCCTCCCACATCGAATCGGTATCTTCTGCCTTCCTCCAAGCTCCCTCCTCGACTATTCTTTCTGCTATTAACCCCGCCTTCTCCTTTGTGAGGGTCCACCACTTAATTCTGGGTTCTTCGACTCTCCTCTTCGTCCTCCTAGGATACTTGAACTCTACATCTAAAACCAGCAACCTGTGTTTAGTTTCCAGAAACTCGCTAGGAATCACTTTGCAGTCCTTACACGATCTCCGACTTTTCTTCCTCGTGAGGAAGTAGTCAATCTGGGTCTTGTAGGAGCTGCTCTTAAAGGTCACTAGGTGATCCTCCTTCTTCTTGAAAAAGTAGTTGGCCACCAACAAATCAAAGGCCACCGCAAAGTCCAACACAGAGACCCCTCCTGCGTTTCTCTCTTCGAAACCTAAACCCCCGTGGACCCCATCATAACCCGCTGCCTCCGCTCCGATATGGCCGTTAAAGTCTCTTCCTATGAACAGTTTCTCGCTCCGACGGACCTCTTGGGTGACCTCATCTAGATCCTCCCAAAAGAGCTTCTTAGTTTCCTCCGGCAGGCCGACTTGGAGCACATACACACTTACCACGTTCACAAAAAATGAACCCACCAAAACCTTAATGGCCATAATCCGATCGCTCTTACGCCTCACTTCGACCACCTGATCCGCCAAATCCTTCACAACCAGGATGCCAACTCCATTCTTCACCTTGGTTGACCCCGAGTACCAAAGCTTGTACCCATCAATCTCTCTAGCTTTAGCCCCAACCCATTTTGTCTCCTGGACGCAGCTATACTAATCTTACGCCTACGCAAAGACTTAACTAATTCTATCAACTTACCCGTGAGAGACCCAATATTCCAGGACGCTAGGCGTGCCTTCCGCAACCCTAACTCCCTCCCAACCCCAAAACTCCCCGGATGACAAGCTGAAACAGCTATATGGCTCGCCACAGATGCAGACGCCTACGAGGCTAGCGAACACCCTAGAGGTCTATCAACTAATAACAAATAATAATAATAATAATAATAATAATAATAATAATAATAATAATAATAATAATAATAATAATAATAATACTAGTAGTAACAACACAACGGAAACACTAAACAAAACCTACTATTAGAAAACGCCCTAGTTAGATAAAAAATAAACAACGACCCAAAAGATACTAATAATAAAAT
The DNA here is from genome assembly GCA_029747015.1 of Carnegiea gigantea. Classification (NCBI taxonomy): domain Eukaryota; kingdom Viridiplantae; phylum Streptophyta; class Magnoliopsida; order Caryophyllales; family Cactaceae; genus Carnegiea; species Carnegiea gigantea. The sequence goes on along the minus strand of JAKOGI010000653.1, from coordinate 50,111 downwards.
TATCAAGAGACTAACCAAACCAAACAAACTAAAAAAACTACTAAAGGTTACAATAATAGGAAGAATAAAAGGAGAACTCGAAATAATTTAAACTAAATAATAGCAGTAATAACAATACTAGAAATAAATACTCGAAATACTAAAAATAAATCACCCCAATTCCTTCAAACCCCAGCAGAAATTTTGCTAAGTTTGACACAAAGGAACAAACCAGAGTAGAAATAAAATATTTAAAGAAGGACTAGCAAATAAAAAAAGGGAAAGATACAAAGAAAAGCAAACACAAACTAATAAAGAAACCTTACAACAGAGAGGAAGCCAAAAAACAAAGCAGTCTCCGAAACAAAATTAAATACCGAATTAAATACAATTCCCAGCTGAAAACCAAAAGCAAATGCACCAAAATGCCAAACGAAACCAGGTCAATGCCCAGAGGAATGCCGAACACAGGGCAAAAGCAAATTCCAGAGGAAGGCCAGACCGTTAACCAAACAACCAAACTGCTAAACGAAACCTCCGTAGCACACGAAACCAGGAATCAAAAGCACCAAAATGCCAACACTACTCCTTGAATTCTTAGCAATCAAAAGCATCGAACTACCCTCCCCTGCAGGAGCGGGAATCAGCCAGGAATGCTCCCCAAAATGCCAAACAAATGCACCAAAATGACAATCTAGATACCAATCTACCAATAATGTCAAACGAAACCCCAAAACAACCAAAGCAGAAGAACAACTACTCCCAGTTGCAGAATACTCACCAGAGTCAACTTGAATCAACCAAAGAACCAAAACTAGAATAATAGAGAGGGCGGAAAAGAGAGAGGGGACAAGTTCAGTCACTACCGAATTGAAGCAGATTACTTACCAATCTAAGTAGCTGAAGGCTAAACTTGAAGGTGAGACTGACCGGAGGCCACCCAAGCAGCGTATGGATCTGGGACTAGAAGGTGCGACCTACCAATCTAAGGTAGAGAGCCCCGCGCCCGTCTGAGTCGTCGGGAGAAGATGGCGAAGGCGGAGGTCGCTGTGGGACGCCGCCGGAGGTTGCGAAGGAACGTTCAATGACCGTTCTGATTTTGCAGGGAGAGCCGCAGAGACAGTCGCAGAGTAATATTATAAATAATAATTAATAATATTAATATCAATATCAATATTAATAACTGTTATGATTATTATTTATATAAATAAGAATTATTATTGTAATTATTATTAATATTGATAATTATTATGATTAATTATTATTAACCATGAATAATAATTACTAGTATGATTATTATAAATTATAAATTATTAGTAATTATTAATATTACTTAAAAATAATATTCATATATATTATTTTTAATGTTAACAATAATAATTTTTAATTATTAATTATTTTTAATATTAATGATAATTATTAATAGTAATAATAATATTTATTATTATTATTAATTAATATTATTATTAATTAATATTATTATTATTAATATTACTATTATTATTATCATTAATCATTATTATTTTTTAATATAGAACAGATTTGATTCTATTCCCTTTCTCTCCAAACACATGAGTTTATGATTCAAATTTCACCATTCATCTCTCAGGGATTATTCCTTGATTCCATTCCATTTCATTTTTACTTACCAAACAGGACCTTATAAGGATAGAGAACATGAATTGAATAGGAGAGTTGGCTTCAAAACAACATACCTTTAGGGTCCTCTCATGACTAGTGTATACAAGGATGTATAGGGGGTTATCTAGGGGAATTGTATTAGGATTCCACCTCTTCACTAGATAGAATTTATCCATTTATCTCTAAATATGTTTATCTGCTTAGGATCTTTACCTTAATTAAGAGATCTTTCCTAATCTTCTACCCCTACTGCAAGTCATAAGGGGCACAATTTATAGTCATGGCCTATTGGATTAGATTTACATGAAACTTATTCCTTGGGACTCATATCCAATGGTGGATGCCAGAGGCTTGTTCAATTAGGCTCACTTTCTTCTATTAGACTTAATCCTTAGGCTTTGGCCCAAGATCCATTGGAAAATTTTTTTAGCCTAAATTAGGGCGGATTTAATTGAACATCGTACTACAATGTATTGAATTTTTGGGATCACATTTTTTGATCCAAAAATTGATCGGACAAATTCGATCTATTGTTGTTCCTACTTAAGACTACCAATAACTCGACAGAAACTGTTAACCGGGGGCAGAAATTAATGGTGCACACGAGTAGTTATCTGAATGGGCCGATGGTCCTAGCAAGACATTGAAAAGAGATGGTGGGGTTCCTGTCACTCTAAATCATTGAAAAGAGGTTAAAAGTTGTGGCACCTTCGCAGAAAGTCATTGCCTGAGGGGGCTCTACTCTAAACAGAGGATGCAGTAAATAAAAAAGAGTCTGTCAATGACCCCAGGAACGCAAAAATCAAGTTATGATTTCACATGCGGACACAACATAGAGGAATGAGCTGAAAGATGGTGGTGGCTCAGCCGAACTCTAATTCATCATTTCCTAACCACTTTTTTTTGGTTTTATTCATCTGCCAAATCAAAAAGGGAAAAACGGCCAAGAGAGGAAGGTGATGCCTGAGTTTGGATACAAAAGAGTTCAATCATCTAGTATGAAATGCCATACTAAGAAAAAAATTGTTAAGTGGGCCATCCTTGTATCCAAGTGCTAAGCCTAGGAGGAACTTGAATTGGATATCGATTTGGAGGGAAAGGGGCAATTGTACGTACGAACAATCCCTCAAAACCATCATAATTTGCAGTGCAAACCCAATATTGACTTACAAATTTAGCACAAAAAAATTACAAATATTTTAATTATTATGGCTTATTGACCGCCAAAATAAGTACAATGATTATTTGAACAGTAATAGTGATAGCAAAATTGCAGAAATTTAGCATGACAGTAGATAGGAAAGTAAATAAGCGGACCAAAATTCAAGGCCCCCCCCCCCAAAAAAAGACCGAGACAGAACCTAGGCTTTACATAGTAATTACTGCTACACGGGGATATATCATACATAGTATTAGTATTACTAGGTAGGCTATACTAGTAGTCTTACATTATGGCTGGCAACATAATTCAGATTGCTAAAACTAGCAGACATTTGGGCCAAAACCTACAAAGCCATTGCCACCATCAATTGATATTTGAATACCTTCTTGTTGGATGTTCCCAATTATAGATAGCCCCGAAGGCGAAGGTGCGAATGCAAAGCAGAAGGTTCCTTGTTCGTCGACCGGAATCAAAAAGTTCCGGGCGGGCAACGTCAGGATTGGCCCATCGGAGAAGTAAAACGACACCGTGGGCACCCGGACTGACACGAATCCACCAAGATTGTAACACGTATCGAATATAGACACTGCTGGGGCTCTAGGCAAGCTTGCGGTCTGGGTGATGAATGAGTCCCGAAATGCCTCGTAGGCTGCGGTGGGGAGCCGGGTCACGGCTGTGCCCGTGTCCATCACCACCCCACCATCCCCGGACTCATCAAAACCAAAGACCAAGTCGGGCAACGGGACTCGAAGTCCACCCACGCCCAGTCCCGTTAGCCCGACGTAGTAGAAGCTCGGGGCGCGCGGATTCCTGATCAAGTTAATCCACGCGGCCCCAACGGGCACGGCCTCTCGTCCAAACACCAACGACCCCGTGTTGGAGGCCGCGTCCCGACTGACAAGGCAGTAGCTGAAGGCACCGCCAGTCTGTCCACCGAGCTGACCCACAAACGACATGGATCCGCCTCCCAAGCCCAGAAGGCCAGCAGCCCCAACAAACATCCCTTTATTACGATGTCCACAGCCAATGGCCACATTTTTTATGGTCGTCCCACCAACAACAAGCGTCTCAAAAGCAAGGGTGCCCTCGGTGTATGACCCATCACTGTAGTCGACCTCGTACCCGCAATGACCCGAATGACAACCCGAATTTTCGAGCCGGGTGCAGACGGAGGAGTCACAGGAGACTCCCAAGAAGGAGGCCGACTGGGTCGGGTTGAAAACCGGATCGGATTGTCTATAGCATTGGTTACAGGGCTGGCATTGGACCCAAATGATATCGGATCCTGAGTCGATCACCACATACTGGCTACTCGGCGGGCTGCCCACTCCGATTCTTACAAAGTACTCACCGCTCCCCTGATCCATACCCGACACAACATCTGACCCAAATGAGTCCACCTTTTCATTGTAGGCGTAGTCCCTCTTCTTCGAAAGGCGGCGGACTAAGCCCGCCACCCGCTTTGCGTCTCTTCTCAGGCGCGCGGAGAAGCGGTGGCGGCGGTCGGTCTTGGAATACACCAGCAGTTTGTCTCTGTGGATAAGCTTGAGCTTGAGCTTCTTCAAGTTGTAATTAGATGAATTATTGCTTGTGCTTTTGTGAATAATTTGATCATGTAATCGGGTATTAACCGGTTCCGATTCTGATTCTGAGTCCGCGTCCGGATCCGAATGGCGTGGTTTAAGGGAGGCAATGGCTTGGGGAACATTGAGGTGTTGGAAGTTGGGGTAGGAGGTGGCAAGATTGGTTGTTTTGTGGGTGGCGGTGGTGGCTGGAAGGTAGGCAAACGCCACCACGGCCGCCGCCGCCGCCACCATGAGTAGCGGCGGAAAGGTGTTGAATGCTAATACGTTTGGAGGTCTTGTTTTTCTTCTTCTTGTATAAATGTGAATGTGAATGTGGCTTGGGAGTGCCATGTCTATCCAGAATTTGATTTGGTTTGGTACCAAAATGTTGTGTAAGTCATGAAGTAACAGGTTTTTTGGGTTTCGGTTTTAGTTTTGGGCATTGAGGCTCAAGCTGTTCTGAGCAACGAAGGCAGTGGCAGGGAGGGCAGAATTTATTTGTATTGGGTTTCGAGACATTGCACAGTGGGAAAGTGGAGGGGACCCACGGAGAGAAATAATTATTGACTTTGGTGATTCCGCCTCTTACTTACTCAGAAACAACCAGGCTCAGGTAAATCATAATTAAGCTTTGCTTTGCCACTGGATTGTTGGTTTCGAATATGGGGATTTTGTATAACCCTGGCAAAATTAACTTAAGATTTGAAATTTAAATTGAATGAAAGATTTATATCTAATTCGATATTTGAAATAGTTCACTTAAAAGTGAATCTGAAATTCGAAGTGATCCGAACCGAACCATACTCAACCTGAAATTTTCGTCAAATTTGCTTATTTTTGCATGATAAGTTTATTGGAATAAAACTTGGTTGACCCGAAGTCAACATGAATCGAAGTTCACCCGATTCGAACTGAACAGACGCAAAATATTACTTGTCCCAAAACATAACTCGACTCATACATAACCCGATTCGTACCCGAACCAAATGACATGTTTGTCAGGTCTAATTTCTTGCATATATATATATATATATATACACACACACACACACACACACACATATATATATACGCACACACACACAAACATATATATATATGTACACACATACACACACACACACACACATATACACACACACACACACACACACATATACATATACATATGCACATATATATATATAATATATATATATATATATATACTATATATATATATATATATATATATATATATATATATATATTATATATATATATATATATATATATATATATAAACACACACACCACACCATATATATATATATATATATATATATATATATATATATATATATATATATATATGTATAGATATATATATATATATATATATATATATATATATATATATATATATATATATATATATATATATATATTGATCCAGAAAATATGATTTTCCCGATGATCCTAAAAATATTATTTTCCTGGGATGACCCACACGCCTGAATCATAGGTTATGCCCAATCCGGCGTAATGCGCCCTAGCAGGAACCTTGGGGCTCCAACCAACGGCCCAAGCGAAGCAAGCAGTCTAACAGTCCATTTTGAGAGTCTCGGACACGAAATTACCATTTTACCCTTTGCTACAGAGGTTATAAATATTCACCTACCTAGCTTGGAAAATGGAGAGATTGGGCTCTCTGGCACAATTTCCTGTGCTTCTTACATTCTCTCTCTTTGCTGCTTTTACCTTTCATTGGGACCCTCCATTAAACTTGACCTCAAAGAGGCGCTCTCCGGACCACAACCTAGGGTGCTCTTTTTACAGGTAAAACATACGAGGAAGAGGATGTCAGCTGCTTCGCACGTGCCACCACATAAGCTCGCTCTCTCATCCCACGTCATCATCAACAGCACGTGCCACCGCAAAAACGATGCTCAGCTCCGACGGACAAAGCGACGCGGCAAATAGGCGTTGGAAAATATCACACACTGACGGAAACTCCGACGAATCCCGACGGAAGTTCAAATTTCCGGCGGAAATTCCGACAGAACGGAATTCCGTTCCAATGGAATTTCCGATGGAACGAGATTCCGTCGGAAAATCTGACGGCATTTCCGACGGAATCCGTCGGTGATTCCGTCGGATGGGCGCGTAGATCTCGAGCTTGCAAGTTGCTTGGTTTTAAATTGGGGAAGGGGGAAAATTTCGAACGGCATTTTGAGAAATAGAGAGAGAAAGCTGAGGTTCGAAAAGAGAGAGAGGGAGGAGAAGGAAGAGAGAGAAATTGAGATTTCAAGGTTTTGATCACCGAAAAATTTAGCGGTAAGTGATATTTTTACTTAATTTATTGTTTGAAATTGAAAAAGTTAAGTTAATTGATTTTTTTTACGGTCTTTGTTTTCCACGTTTTGCCGCCGCCACGAACGCCGCCAGTGCCACCGCGATCGCCGCCGTTGGTGCTGTCACGGTCAGTAATCAGCTTGATTTTCCGGGTGTGTGAAGGTTAGTAGAATTATTGCGCTTTAAAATTGTGTTAATTTGATATGTGATGTTCATTTTTCGGGTGTGTGAAGGTTAGTAGAAGCATGTTTGTTTAGTTTCAATAATTTAATTTTTCCGTTGAATATGAATTTAAATTACGTTAGTTTTTTATTTAATTTATTAAATATGTTTATTAGAATAAGTGGAGTAAAACATGTTAAGTATGTAGATCTGAAATAATTATTTGGTTATTTTAAAATGTTAAATATGTTAAGCATGTATATTATGTTTTATTAAAGTGAATAATTTAAGTGAAACAAGTTTGTTTATTATAAAATGTTAAATATGTTAGGCATGAATGTTTTTTGAGGTATGATTTAATTTTTTATAATTTGTTCGATACGTGAAGAATTTTTGTTATATTTTTGCAAGATTTAGGTATGTTAAGTATATATTGATTTAAGTTTGCTAAGTATGTTAACAGTAGTTCGTTATTTTCGGTTGGGTTTATTAAATTAGATGAAGTGTGAAATAAGGTGTTTAATTTGTGGTCGATGCTTATTGAGGCATATGTGGATATTAAATAATATTGTTATGTTTTGTACCGTATATGTTTAATTCTATTAATTGTTGTACTTTAGGTTTTGTGAGAATTTATTTTGATAGGAAATAAGTATAATGTAATGTGAGAATTTATTTTAATAGGAAACAAGTATAATGTAACTCTAATTTAATATGTAACGTATATTAATTTGAATAATTGAAATAGTTGTGAGTGCGTAAGCTTGTGTAATATATGTTTTGTTTTACTAAATGTTTTAAGAATGTTAAGTATGTTCGTTTTATGTTCGATTTGTTATGTATATTAATTTTTGATAAGTATGTGAATAATATTCTTTTCTTGAGAAATGATTAATTGTTCGTATGATTTGGTTGGTTTAATATGTACTTTATTTTTGTCGTAAAATATTAAGTGTATTTATAAGAATGTTAAGTATTTATTTAAACAAATGGAGTAAAATATTATAAGAATGTTAAGTATATATTCAGGTGTTTTAAGTATATATTAATTGAAGTTTGCTCATTATGTTAATTGTATTGTATTTTATTAATTTTGTTTGGATTTATTTATTTGGATGAAGTACAAAAGTAATAATTTCATTTGTATTTGATGCTTGATTACATTTATTTTCACAAATAATATAGTGATTTGAAATTTTGGTTGAATTGTTTAAGTGTGTTAAGTATGTGTAGTTTTTGTTTGATTTGTTGTGTATATTTATTATTGGGCAGTATGTAAAGAACATTCTTGTTTGAGGTATGATTAAATTTTTGTTTGATCTGTTAAATATTTTCATTTTATCTTTTGGGTAATAGTATTACATTTTTTTTTGTTATGCTTATTTGAATGGAGTGTGAAATAAATTGTGTAATTTATGTTTGAATCTTATTTGGGTGCGTTATGATATATTTAATAGTTCTATTAAATATATTTTTATGTAATATATATATGGTTAAATAGATTTCTAAAAAAATTTTATTGTAATTGGTTGTAGTTTACATAACAATTAAGGCAATCATATTAGCAATATATGGATGGGCCGTTGCATCGTCAATGGATGTATAGGAGAAGAAATCCTAATGGACATGGACTTAGAGATGAGTGGTTGATGAGAGTTAATATGTTTGATGAATTTGCACGAAATCAAGAGGAGTATAGAGTTAATGGAGTTTATAGATGTCCATGTGCGAAGTGCAAAAATATGCAATATTTTACACCTGATGTTGTAAAGTCTCATTTGTATAGAAAGGGGTTTGTGAAGAATTATTGGTATTGGACAAGTCATGGGGAAGAAGATAATTCGGAAGTAGGGGGTGCAAGTAGTTCACATTCTATGAATTTTGATTACGATCACAACGATCATAATCATATGGAGAACATGTTTCATGCTGCCTTCCAAGCTAATGAAATGAACATGAGTAGCCATCAGGATGCAAATCATGAGGCATTTTATACTATGCTTGAGTCTGCCCAAAAACCGTTGTATGAAGGGTGCAACATAACTGAACTTGAAACATCTATGAGACTACTTAGTATTAAATCGGGGAACAACATGTCTCAACGTTGTTTCAACGAAGTTGTTGACCTAATGAAAGACATATGCCCTTCTGAAAGTGGCATTCCAAAAAATTATCATCAGCAACTCAGAAAAGTGAGAGATTTAGGTATGGATGTTCAGAAAATTGATTGTTGTCCGAACGGTTGCATGCTTTATTATAAACAGGATGAGGGGATGTCCGCATGCAAATTTTATGGACATGCAAGATATTTACCAAAGAAATCCAACCAACGAGGTAATAAGGTTGTTTCATATGCAAAAATGCACTACCTGTATTTAATCCCAAGATTGCAACGACTGTATGCGTCAAAAAGGACCGCCATCCATATGAGATGGTATCATGAGCACCGCCAAGAATCGGGTGTTCTCCGGCATCCGTCGGATGGATTAGCTTGGAAGCATTTTGATCAAAAGTATCCGAATTTCACAGCAGAGCCTCGAAATATAAGGTTAGGTCTTTGTGCTGATGGTTTCACACCATTTTTCATATCTGGAAGAGCATATTCTGTGTGGCCAATTGTAGTTACACCTTACAACTTGCCTCCAGATATGTGTATGATAACTCCATACATGTTTTTAAGTTGTATTATTCTGGGCCCAACAAATCCTAAGAACAGGATTGATGTGTACTTGCAACCCTTAATTGATGAGTTGAAAATGCTGTGGAATGTTGGGATTGATACATTTGATGTTTCGTGCGGGGAAACTTTTAGATTGCATGCCGCGTTGATGTGGACAATTAATGATTTTCCCGCATATGGTATGTTATCCGGTTGGAGTACTCATGGGTTGTTAGCATGTCCGGTTTGTATGAACCAAAATTGTGCATTCCAGTTACAGCTTGGCCAAAAGCCGTCTTGGTTTGATTGCCATCGTCGGTTCTTGCCTCGAAATCATTGTTTTAGAGTTAATAAAGTTACTTTTCGTAAAGGAAAGAGCGTACACATTGACCCTCCCCAAAGGATTTCTGGTGAAATATTGTCTTATATAGTGTCGACATTGCCTAATGACTGAAGATATCCATTTTCAAATTCCGGGATTTGAGAAAAATGAACATAATTGGACAAAATAAAGTATCTTTTGGGAGTTGCCGTATTGGAAGCATTAACTTCTGAGGCATAACCTTGATGTTATGCATATAGAGAAAAACTTCAGTGAAAATATTATAAACACAATGATGGATGTACCTGAAAAAACAAAGGACGATATCAAAGCAAGAATGGATATGTCTATTCTGTGTAGTAGGCAAGAGTTGAACTTGGTTACAAGAGGGTCAACTGATAGATTGTGTAAGCCAAAAGCCAAGTTTGCACTGTGATTACCTCAAAAAAGGACTGTCTGTCAATGGTTGCGGGAGGTTCATATGCCTGATGGTTATTATTCTAATGTGGGAAATTGGGTGGATCCATCTAATACAAAGTTGTAAAATATGAAAAGTCATGATCATCATGTGTTCCTGGAGAATCTTCTTCCAGTAGCTTTTGCTGCTCTTCCGGAAGATGTGTTGGGACCCTTGGTCGAATTGAGTGAGTTTTTCAGAAACTTATACTCCAGTGAGTTACACGTGAGCATGCTGGAAGAGATGAATAAGAACATTGCTATAATTCTTTGTAAGTTGGAGACAATTTTTCCGCCTGGATTTTGGAATGTCATGGAACATTTGCCCATTCATTTAGCCGAAGAAGCTTTGTTGGGTGGTCCTATTCAATATCGATAGATGTATCCTTTTGAGAGGTACTTTGGTTGGATGAAGCCTACGGCAAAGAATAAAGCTCGTATAGAGGCATCTATGGTTAACGCATGCTTAGCATTTGAGATCAAATATTTCGCTGAGTATTATCTTCAATCAAACTTGCATTGCCCGAGTATTGGGCGTAATGAGGATCTGCAACAACCCGAATAACAAATGCGAACTCTTTCGGTGTTCAACCGTAAGGGTACTCCATTTGGAAATCGAGGAAAAAGATATCTTACTGAACCTGAGTATCGTGTCGCACGTCTTCACATTTTACTGAATTGTGATGAAGTGCAACTATATTTAGAGTAAATATATCAGTTACTGAAAGTTTCATTTGAATACTTACTAATTGTTCAATAATAATTATTTAATTTCATTCGTTAAACATTACAGTTGGTTCAGACATCAATTTTGCGGCCATAATCCAAACGCAAGTGATGTGGAAGTTGACTTGTTCATTGAGGCAAATTTTGCACAATGGTTTGAGTGTAATGTAAGTAATTTTTCTTAAGTAACCTTCAACTCCTAAAAAATATTTTTGTAACTCTAAAGAGGATTACCTTTATTTTTTTTATACGTCAATTCTTATCGGGTGTTTAATGATGAGAGGCATGATTTTCTAGTGAACTTATCTCATGGACCGATTATGGTAGTGGAATGTTTTTCTGGGTATAAAGTTAATGGTTATCGGTTTCATACCAAGGTTAGAAATGAAGGTAAAGCAACATATAATTGTGGCGTGTGTGTCAAAGGAGTTGGCGAAGGTGATGAAGTAGCAGGGGATTATTATGGCATACTTCACGAAATTATTCGTGTTAAATGTGCGGGTGAGCCAATCAAAAAGTGTGTACTTTTTAATTGTGAGTGGTTTGACTCGGATGTTCCTCGGGGGCTACGTTATCCTAAATTTACCCCATATCCCGAGGTTAATCATAGTAGACGTTACAGAAAATTTGACCCATTCATATTTGCTGATACTGCAACCCAAGTGATATATGTTAAGTACCCTGAGGGGATATCAGGAAAAGCGAATTGGTAGGTAGCTATACCAAACAAACCTCGCGGTGCTCCTAAAGATAAGGATAATCTAGAACTTGCCTATCAACAGTTCGGAATAACAACCATGAATGTGGATAATGTAGCTACAATATTAGTTTATGAAACTGTACAAGCTGATGATGTTGATGGACATGATTGGGGTGATGATCATGATGGGAATGGTGATGATGAGGATGAAGAAGGTGAATGGGAGGATGAACCTGAAGACACTGATGATGATTATGATGATGATGAAAATATGGCATTGCAAAGTGATGATGATGACGATGACGATGTGTCCCACAATGATTGATTTAATATTTTCGTTGTATGGATATTTATGTCTGTGTATGGAGTTTTTCTTACTTGCAAACCCAGAAAAACAATTGTACATATGTCATGTAATTTTTTCACTGACAATACTATGAATATTACGGTTGTATTTTTTTTATTTTGTTCTTATTTGTTAGATGTCTGGACTCAATGGTGGACGTGGTCGTGGTCGAACGGTCAGGAATGATGCGGGCAGAGGAGCACCACAACCGACTCCACAGTATGATTCTGCTGATCAAAACTATGAAACAAACACTTTCAGTGGAATGTTTGGAGGTTTTCTTGATCCAACTCAACCATTCGAAAATTATTTCGGTAGTATGAATGAGCAATCCCATATGCAACCACCTTTTTTTGGTGCGGGTATGTAGACACCAATCCAACCCAATATTCCTTACATGGGTGGTACTTCAGCTACTCCATTACTTTATCAACAGTTTGGCACTGTTAGTCCACATTTCAACGGTAATCAGATGATGGGGCAACCTAGAATGCCAAGCCACTCAGTGCACAACGAAGGGGTCCAAAATGAAGGGGTAGGAAGAGATAGACACAGTCCTGCACCTGATAGTGAAACTGCAAGTACCATTAATAAGATATATTTACAACCCGATGGTGACACGTTAGTTCATTACAAACTTTGTAACTTCTTCACTAATCATAGTCTTTTAATGCCTACAGTAATTACTTTTAACAAATTCTTTTTTTGTTCTTAGTTTTGTTCCATATCAGGGTGTAGTTCAGAAAATTGTGGAAAGCATTACAGGTAAGTACCCACGTGCATGGACCACGTGGGGAGAAGTTCCACAATCTCATAGAGACATATAATTTAATGAGTTCAAGGTTAATTTTCTGTACAACGAATTTCAAAGTCGTCATTGGATTTTCAGATGTTTAACCAAATTGAAGCATATATTAGCCAAACAAGGACAACGGGAAATGAAAAAGATACACAAATCTAGAAGGATTGTATTTAGCAGAGTGCATTTTTCGATCTGGACTGGAAAAATGCTCAGACCAGACATGACAGACCCAGACTGAACCCGATCAATTTTATTTTAGGCTGACTTTGGTCCAAGAAATTATGAATTTTGGGTTTCCGGTTCAAACATCAAAAACTTCGATCCAAACAGGAAACCCAGTATTCATAATAATTTAGTTCATATGATCAATCATATATAACGTTTTTAAATGTACCATAAGGAAATATTAAATAGATTTTACTTAAATGTCAAAGTCATAATTTTATCAATAAAAAGATATAACTAATAACACTTCGGTAGAATCGGTCTAGTCTTCGTTCAATTGAGAATATTTTCTGTCTGGTTCAATCTGGACCAAACATCTATTCGCTATAATCTTCAATTTGGTCCAAAAAAATTTCAAAAATTCAAGTTCGATCGGAACTAGTTTGATCCGCGTTTGATCGATGAACACCCCTAATTATATTAGGATAGGCCTTAGTTAGTGCGGAGGCTTAACTCTAGTTGAATGACGAGATGAGAGTCTTATTCTCCTCTAGCATCTTACATGCACAAAAACGGAAAAAAAAAAGAATCTTTTGTTTCTGAAAGGATTACAATCCCACTCATGCACCCAAAAGAAAGGGGGGAAAGTTGACGTGTTGATTATAGTTGAATCTGCACGTAAACGAACAATTTTGATAAAATTTTTTTTACATGCCTTTAATTTCTTAGATTTGTGACCAATCATAATCATAAAACTAATTTTGCATAATTGAAGCTCAACTAAACATTGAGATATACCTAACTTGAACATAGTTTGTATATCGGATAAAACAAAGTCGTTCATAAATGCCTATTTTTTATGTATTGGTTTTCCCGCTAATACCAACAATAATTTAGTGAAGCGCATGACGTGCGCCTACCAAAAATTTATTGCGAGTGTCCAACCTCATAACCACAGGCCCGCAAGATACAAGACAACCAGGTTCAGCAGAGTAATAATGCTCCACTCGTTTAGAAAACGCGACATGAAAATCCAAAAATCTAAGCCACTGCAAACAACAATAGCTGCAAAAGACATTTGGTTAGGATGGTCGTGTTTGTGTCAACCTTAAAGTTTGACTTGGACTTGAAAAATTTAGTGAAAAAAAATTGGAAAAATAATTTTTTTTCTTCTGTTTGATTTAGAGAAATCACAAAGAAAAAAATATGAAGAAAAATTAGGTGGAAAAATTATTAGAAACAAGTGATAAAATTTTCGTTATAAAATTGTGAGGAAAGTTTTGCAAATAGTTTGTAAAAAAAATTCCCAACCTCCTCCAACCTTGCACTGCTTAAATAATATCAACATAATTCAAATAATTCATCAACATTCAAATTTTTTATCCAAATTCTTATATTTTTCATCAATCCAAACAAGAGAAAAAGTTCATTTCTCCCTAATTTTTTTCCTTTACATTTTCTTCCTTCAACTTTTCTTTCTACCAAATTTTCTAAGGACCAACCAGAGCCTAAATGTGAAAAAACTTCTAGATTTAGATTGAACCCATCTATTAAATAAATTGGAGAACATTTACCTATTCTAATATAATTTTAATGAACTGATATGATTTTTTGATATGTTTGCCATTTAAGATAAACGACTCAAATTGAGGTAACTTATTCACCCATTTGCTTGCTTAGCTTTTTCAAATAACACTACTAGGCATTAAAAATTAAGCCTACAAAGCATATCAAATAATTATTGCCCAAAGCTCCCTAGATTATAGTTCACATTTCATACTTATTTTTAATTTTTAATCTTGTGTTCATAACTCTCAAATAAAATGATCGACAAGGAAATGATAAACAAGTAAACTGGTTGACCTAATTATTTTTAGCTCTTGTGTTTATGACCAATTTAATTAAACAGGTTAAATATATATTTTTTTCATGTTGAGCATTCCAATTTGAACCTAACAGATTTAATTAAACAATTTAAATATGTAACGCATTTAATTATCCAAACCCACTTAACTTCAATTTTATATCGCTAACTATATCGGATCATCTTTATCCATCTCGACAAACGAACATCCATCATTCCCTTCAACTTCTGAAAATTTTGTTAGTTTCTACAAATTTTGCCTAAGGAGTGGCTTGAACTTTCTTATATGATTTGTTGGGTTTGACACAGAATTAGGTCACGATCTTTTGTTGGCCTGTCTCACTTCGTTCTCTTTATAACAAATTTGCCGTAACAACGCAGATAAGCATGTAAAGCATACACCAAAAAACTGACATATATATAAGACAGTAAAAGCTGGTAGATGACTTTCATATCCACATAACACTGTTTTTTTTTTTTTTTTTTTTAAAGAATTATCAGGTGGGCTAGACCTGGCCACACCAAGACAAGGTTAGAGCATAGACTCACTAACATAGAATTCTACTTTATAATAAAATAGCAGTACACATCTACACCTGCCTATTCCTTATCGACTGTATCAAATAAGATCGTCTGTCTACTCCTGTCACATATCCACCACGTCTCCAATTCCCTACTCCTTCCTGCAATGGAATCTCCTCCACTTTGTCATCCGAATTCTCAAGTTAGTTGAGCCTACAAGGTCTTAGATGGTAGTTGTAGAATTATAATGCATTATACTTCTCCATACTACAATCATTGAACTTTTACTTCATTAAAGGCTGTAGTCTTCAATTTCGCTAGAGATTTTTTTTTTAAAAAAAAGACACTTCAAATCAAAAAAATAAAATTTTGATGTTAGAAAAACTCAAACATCAAAAAGATCGACGAAGCCCAAATTTGGAAAAAGAAACACCATGCTGTTGATAGGATAATCTTATGTTCCAAGGCATTCGGTTTCGGCTCCATCCCTCGCCAAAACATCCCCCCCTCTAATTAGTACTCATTTTTTCCCCAAGAATTTTTTTTGAGGAATAGTGGAGAAATGGCAGGTGGTGCGGCCCACTGCCCCGATGAGGACAATATTTTACCAACTTTCCACAGTTGAAGTGGAACTTGCAAAGCTACGACCATACAATGTGGAGTATATACATAATACATTTATGATAGCCTTTTTTGTGGGATCACTGTTTGGCCAAAATAAATAAATAACTAATAATTATAGTAATAACTAAAAATAAAGTTCTAGACAAGCACGTGTCTATAATATGTATCCTTTTTCGTTACCTTTAGACGTTTCAATCCGATTACAAAGCAACTTTTCTTATGCATATATCTAAAGATGGCTGACTTCTTCCAAAACTTCAATAGCTGTACGGTCATACATATACATGGCTTTGCCTCTTACTGCAGTTCTTGTTGCATGCTAAGGTACTGCAATGCGGTTACTAGCTAGTTGCACCTATGCAATAGCCAATAAGCATGCATGGGTCTCCAAAAGTACTCTTCCTCATATGCTACAACAAATCTTTTTGAGTAGCCCTTAGTGATTTACAGCCAAGCAAGTAACGACATAATGGTACCCAATACATCTTAAGTTTCATCTAAGAAATTAAGGATTGGGCCCCTTTTTTATCATTAGGAAGTTTCAAGTAAGCTGAAAAAACGATAAAGCTAAGAGTCGAATAGATAAAAATAAAGAGATCATTAAGCTCCCTCCTCAAGGCAAAAATATAGAAACTTCCTAAAAAAAAATTGAAATCATAACAAAAATAAAATCGTCCGGCTTATAACATGAACCAACAAAACTCATCAACGGCCTCACCAGCACCACCCACCAAGAGGGCATCAAATGAAAGCAACCTGCCACATTCCTCCACACTCAGCAACTACTAAAACTTGGCTTCACCATAGGATTTGGACTCCTCCAAGACAAAGGACCAACAACTAACTCGACATTGGCTAATCCAATGGAACTAGTTTACAATTTGAACACCAATTTAGCCACAGGTAGAAGGATGATTCTTCTTGCTGCTCCACAAGTTGTGCTTGATTCTCTCGATTGCTGGGCATTCATCACCATCAACCTTGAAACTAACAGCCTTAGTCCTTAGACCACCTCCCATATAACGTGAGTCTCATGTGAGATGAAATCTACTGGGGAATTTTCATATTTAAGGATTCTGTTTTTAGCTCTAAATGAGCTAGAAGAAGCTAGCCTATCCTTAGGAACACAAGACTTTTGAGCCAGACTTTTGGTCCTATCCTTACGAATCTTCTTAGGTTTGGAAACCTTTTTATCCGTTACCCAAAGCCGCTTGAGCTTGACGATCAAAAAAGCGATTGCGGTCAACAGTTCTCTCATCGTCGAATCTTGGGGCTCTACCCCCATACAGTCTCGAGCTTTGGGAGGCTTCAAGACAAGACCATCATCCTTCCCAAGGCTAGTTCACGTAGTTCTATTACCAGAAACCTGAGGCTCAAAACCTTCCTTTCGTTGTTCTCCATTTTTGCCACCAACATCAAGTTGATCTCCTAATTCATTAATTTGGCAAGAATCAACGACTACCTTACCATCATGATCCCCACAAGCAATATCTGCAACCATCTCGATGTATTTGCAACATTCTCTTTATATCTAGGGCTCTCAAATAGGTCAGGTTGAGTTGAGCTCATATTTGTGTCGCAATTAAACGGGTTGAAAAATTCTCGACCTGATCAACCTAACCCATTTATTAAAGAAGTTGAAAACATTGACCTGTACCCCGTTTATTTTTTAAACTAGTTGATCTGAAATTTATCTATTAATCCATTTAATATAAATAAGTCAGGTTTAGATTATCCGATTATCTATTTATCCACTTAATATTTTGACTAAAATGTGATTATCGAGTATTATAAATCAATCTTTTGAGTTCAATATATCATCATAAAGCAACCATTGTCCATGATCTAGAAAACTTACAGTCTCAAAATAAAGATCAACCTAGTTAAACCCCACATTTTCACAGTTTCTCCCAAAAAAAGGGTAATTGGGTAAAACAGTTCAACATATTTAGCCCATTTAATTAAACAGGTTAAACATGTATTTTTTCATTCCAAAATTCTCAACTTAAGCCTAACCCAATTAATTAAACGGGTTAAATGAGTTAATTCATTTGATTAAACGGGTTAAAAATCTTTACCCAAACTCACTTACTTTCGTGTTCAGTGCAGTAATAGCATCGGTTTAAATTGTGAGAACCCTATTCATATACAACCTCTAGGAACTCATGTGCTTGCTCTTTACTCTTTGAGACCTACTCTTTAGAGTCTTAGTGATGTTGGTTATTTGGTTCTTATAGACGCATTGGCCCTAGTCTTTCTCTAATGGCTCCCACTTACCTACCGCCTCCCACCCATGCCCAATCCGTTAGTTCCTGCCGTCCACTAGCATCAGCCCTAGTTCCATCAGCCGCCAGGCCACCCTCTCGCACCACACCACAGTTGCATCTGCTTTGCAAATAAGCTTTCAGAGGTGAAAACTGTTGGAGCCCAACCACCGGCTTTTCCCTTAATGCTTCCAATCATCAAAGGCCTTTTCGCCCCCCCCACCCCATTTGAAGGGCAGAGCTCCGGAAGCAGACCATTGGGGCAAGAGTAGTGAGGGTTGCAGACGCGAGGCCCACTAAGTTTGGAAAAAAAAAAAAACAAGAGAAGCAAAAGAAGCAATCAAGAGATTGACAGACAATGAGAAGGATGGTGGGGATAATTTCTGTGAACAATCTTCCACTCAACTCTGATGTATCTAATTTATGGATGTTGGGAATATTACATATGAGTGAAGAGTCCTACATCGGAAGTTTAAAGAGAATGACTATGGTATATAAGTCAAGTGGGCTATTTCTCCTATTGTCAACTGATTTTAGAATGGAACCTCATTTGGACTTGTTGTCATGGACCCTCGTTAAAGTGGACTTCCTTCTTTGATCTACATAATATGTGGTATTAGAGCTGATGACGTGTTTGGGTGGGAAAAAAAGGTGTGACATGATAGGCCCCATGGGCGAGCATGGCGAAGTAACAGGCAAGTGTTGATCCAGCATGAACACGTGTGCTACATCGTGGCTCAGTGGCATGGATAAGCCCTTGGATGGCATTATAGAATGCATGGTCGGTACTTCTGTAACAGAGTGGACGACATGGAGGCTCGGTGAAGAGCAGTATGCAAACTACGGGGAGTACAATGCGGGTATACCCTTGATGCTGGCTTAACACCTTGGTAAAGAGTTCCGCTTAAGGTGGAGCTTGTGTGTTGATGTGGTTCAGAAGAGACTCATGTACAAGAGGGAGATTGTTGGACATATCATACATGAGTGAAAAGTCCCACATCGGGAGTTTGAAGAGAATGACCATAGTATATAAATCAAGTGGGCTACTCCTCCTATTATCGGTTGGTTTTCAGATGGAACCTTACTTTGACTTATTGTCATGGACCTTGGTTAAAGTGTGCTTCCTCCTTAGATCTCCTATTGCCAATTGATTTTAGAATGGAATCTCACTTGGACTTATTGTCATGGACCTTGGTTGAAGTGGATTTCCTCCTTGGTTATCCTGTTGTCAATTAATTTTTAGGATGGACCATCACTTGGCTTGTTGTCATGTTCATGGTCAAACAAGCTCCCTTTTGAATTTTCTCCAACAATGGGGGACCTTTGGTTGATCTGGCAAAATCACTGACGCATACATTCTACCAAGTCGAAGAACGAAGGAGAATATATTTGGGTTAAGTTTGTGAGATTTGAGAAGCAAGAGGAAAGCAGTCTAGAGACCAAGTGGCAGCATGTGCAAGTTCAATATATTGCAAGTAAATAAGGCAAAATGTGAGAAACGGAGGAAGCATGCCATTAGGCATAAAAAAGCATAATTGAAGTTGGAGACCCAAAGAGTAGGGTTGGATGGTTCGGAATTGGATAGCACTGGGAAACTTCAACCTATAAATTTGAGTCAAGGAGAAGTCGAAGCATCTGTAATCAAGTCAATCCATGTTTAGATATGTGAGGAGAACTTATCTTGGCTCAAGAGAGCTGTGATTTGTGAATGAAGTACTCCTTGGTATGTTAGCTCTCTATAACATGCCCTTAATGTTGGTCTTACGGGAATCAAAGTTAGAGATTTCAACAAATTTAGATTCCTCTTGACTTGTGAAAACGATGAAGATGTGAAGGACTTGTTGAATGGCGATTGACTAAATCAATAGTTCTACAAATTTAGAAGATGGAAGGAGGATGATGCGTGCTTGACCAGAAGAGTACGGTTGCAAACAAAAAAATTTTCAATCCATGCTTGGAATAGAGACAACTTCAAAAGCATTTCAGATGTTTAGGGTGATCTAGTCTCTTTAGATTATCCTACTTCACATTTGATCTTTTTTGGCTTAGCTAGAATTTGTATAGATACTTATCACCACAGCACTATTGACGAAGATATTTTGTTGTATCTCAATGATGGAGGTTTTAGGGTCAAGGTTTTAGAATGAAAAGGCCCTATTAAGGATTCGACTCTTTGCACACACAAAGTAGATGAAGGTGAGTGCGCTTATGTTGCGTGCACAACTGGATTAGTTGGGTCCAAATTCAGTTAAGATTCTACCTCCCCCTTCCCTTATACTTGTCTAATGACCTTCTAGATAGAAGTTCATAGGATTAGCTTGAACGCTTATCTTATAAGAAAAGGGTTAATAATTTTTCATAATTTTTATTACTAATTGCAACTTAATAGATTAACATTTTGAATTCTAATCGATGTCCTATCATAACGAGCATAATTTGTTCAAACTGATGTACATCAATGTGTATTGCATATTTGTATAATTGTATTAATTGGATGAAATATATATATCTTGCAATCAAGCAGTCCATGTAATGCATGTCATAGGATTACATATGTTTTCTACAATGAATACCATAAGGATAAAAACTATTTCATAGTCGCTGCTCTATATGCCTTCCTACCCACTCAAATTCAATGTTAAGGGAACTCCACGGCCAATTTATTGGAAGGGGAAGGTGGGACTTAAGCCTTGGGCTATAATAGTGTTCCCCTTTTTCCTATGTACATTGGTCCACTGAAGATTCCCTAAGATACGAGGCTCCGTGATGGCCAAGCTTTTTTTTTAGGGGGGAAAAAAACCTCGCATAGCGACTGCCACCATCTGGATCCGATCTAAGGTCACGGGTTCAAGTCGTGGAATCAGCCACTGACAAAGTCAGGTTAGGCTGCGTACAATTCACCCCTTAGGGTGCGGCCCTTCCCCAGACCCTGCGTGAACGCGGGATGCTTGTGCACCGGGCTGCCCTTTATAAGTATTGTGAGTTTGTTATAACGTTTTCTAAAAGTTGAATACATAACTATTTCTATCAGCCATATTAACATTTAGAAATGGCAGCTGATTATGGCTGTTGCCAACTCTAGTCCACACCTTTTGTGTGCATCTACATTCCCACAGTCTAGGTATTAGACACTAAAATGAAACAATTTTGTATTTCAATAGGGTAAATTGGTGTCTCTAGTTAGATCTTTGTTCATATGTAGTTTACGTGTGCCTAATAAGTCAGGAAGAAATAGGATATTCCAGTGATCATTAGACTATATCAACTCATTGCTTAGTGTCCAGCCACAAATTAAGCTGAACTTGTACCATATGGGATTAGATCGGATCCAGATGGTGGCAGTCACTGTGCGAGGTTTTTTTTCCCCCTAAAATAAAAGCTTGGCCATCACGGAGCCTCGTATCTTAGGGAATCTTCAGTGGACCAATGTACATAGGAAAAAGGGGAACACTATTATAGCCCAAGGCTTAAGTCCCACCTTCCCCTTCCAATAAATTGGCCGTGGAGTTCCCTTAACATTGAATTTGAGTGGGTAGGAAGGCATATAGAGCAGCGACTATGAAATAGTTTTTATCCTCATGGTATTCATTGTAGAAAACATGTGTAATCCTATGACATGCATTACATGGACTGCTTGATTGCAAGATATATATATTTCATCCAATTAATACAATTATACAAATATGCAATGCACATTGATGTACATCAGTTTGAACAAATTATGCTCGTTATGATAGGACATCGATTAGAATTCAAAATGTTAATCTATTAAGTTGCAATTAGTAATAAAAATTATGACTCACAATACTTATACAATTAGGATATTACTATGGAGCACATGGAAAGGTAGAAACTCAATGACGTGACTAAATGAGGTTTTCAAACCTCTTGGCATTTTAATTTGAGCCAAAAAAATATTATACCAAATGCAAAACCCATGTCGGGTGATATACACTTGGAGGAGATCCATCATACTCAACTTTAATGATCCCTTACAAACGAGTAACTAGCAAGTGGCTTCGTCATAGAGACTAGGCCGGAACCTCATCAAGGTAGCCATGACACATTTTAGAGATATTTATATACTAGTTGTGAGGTGTTGGCACTCAGACACTGAATACAAGCGGCAACTGAAGAAGATTTTAAAGATTTGATCATTGAAGGAGATAATCAAGCAGTGATTCAAGCAATCAATTGACAAATACAAGCGTCTTGGCAAATATCAACAATGCATCATTCAAGATATTTGGAGATATGTGCATCCCGCAAATCACTATTCATTTCACATTTATCGAAAGATAAATATGACAGCTTACTGGCATCTCAAACTGAGACACTTAGCTTCATTACCCCATCTACATGGGTTCACATCTTCTCAGTTGAATTGCGAGTATATTATATGCAAATCTTTTTAGGCAATATCTTTAGAGAAGGGTGCTCAATTTTCCCTTCTTACCTTGTAAAGAAAAAAACAAATAGTACTTTCTTTTGGAGGGTTCTATTAGGGCCAGAATTGATTTTAAGTAATAATGGGTAATAAATACTACTTGATAAAACCACTAAAGATAAAAAAATTATAAACCTCGACTTAATTTACAGTATACTTAGAATTTCAAGTGCTCAAACAATTTCAAATTAAAAAATACCAATGAGTCAAATAGCAGTGTGCTTTTATTAATTTAAAGTTGTGTCTTCATAATTCAAAAATATTCATATCCCAAAATCATAAGCTATATATTTTTATTAATTGCAAGGAACTCTAAGTTCATTAACAATACGCAATATGCTAAATTAAAAAAACTAAATATTCAAAACCCCAAACACAATTTTTTAGGGGGCGGGGGCTTGGTAAATAAACCCAACTTATTGGATCCCTATCTCACGACTTCCCAGTGGGGCCTTAACAATTAGGTAAAGGGGCTAGGATAGCAAATGGAATGAGCGGCTAAGTTGCCACTTACATCTTTAGCAAACACAACTTATAATTACAAACAAAATATACTAGTGCTAGTAGTAATCAAATACATACATTTCTGAAATTTATAACAATGTTTTACAGTGAATAGCCAACACGTTAAGCGTGATATGCAGAGCATATATTGAATAGTACAATCTATATAAATATATTAAAAGAAAAACGAACTTTTTTTTTTTCAATTGTCACATGCCACTCTCACATGAATTACCTTTTGTTAATCTCAATATTAGAAGACTCTTGAAATATCATTTTAATTCCTCTTTTGGCACATCCAATATTATTATTTTTGTCTTTTCAATTTGCAAAATAGATATGCCAGATTTTGATCTCCAATGTTACAACAAAATTGACAATAGTTATATTCCATCACATCAAAGTTAGTGACAAAGATTATGATTTCCCCAGGTATGTGCAACACCAATTCCAAATGTCATGACATTAATATTTTTAATAACAATTATCAAATTTCTCAATTAGAGAATAAAAAACTCTAATTGAAGTAAAAATAATTGCATATATAAATCTCATGCTTCGCATATGTCCTTCATGCTAGTTATGAATTTTAATTAATTAATTACTACTATTATAGCATTGTTGTATAACTAGTATCTATAGCTGCATGGGAAATCTCATGATTTTTATTTGTAATAATTATTTTTTAAAAATTACAATAAGTCATTTAGCAACTATATCATACATAATTTTCACACAAACATAATAGAGCATTC
This sequence comes from Carnegiea gigantea, assembly GCA_029747015.1. Classification (NCBI taxonomy): domain Eukaryota; kingdom Viridiplantae; phylum Streptophyta; class Magnoliopsida; order Caryophyllales; family Cactaceae; genus Carnegiea; species Carnegiea gigantea. The sequence goes on along the minus strand of JAKOGI010000653.1, from coordinate 26,112 downwards.
TCATAAGGTGTGAAACTAATATAAATAGACATCAACATTTCCATTTACCAGTGATTTAAAATCCGAGATCATAGCTGACTTAATCAAATTTATATATACAAGCAAAATTGTGGTACGCTAATATGAATTGGAAAGGGTGAATCATATATATTACAATTGAACGTTATCTTCTTAGGGAATATAATTTTTCGTACTTAGTATCTCCTGATTTAAGACATACCACTTTATTTTTAATTTTCCTATTTTTTTAAATGAAATTAATTATCATAATAACTTGAAGGATTAATTTATATTGTTTTAAAATAAAATATTCTTAATTATTTCAGAAAAATTTTTTAAATGACATGTGCCAAAAGATTAGAAGAGTTTAGTTTACACATAAAAACACACACACACACATACACACACACACATATATACACACACATACACACACACACACACACATACACACACACACAAATACACACACACACATATATATATATATATATATATATATATATATATATATATATATATATATATATATATATATATATATATATATATATATATATATATATATACGTGCATATATATACAGACATGCATGCATGCATACATACATACACACACATACATACATACATATATACATACATACATACATACATATAGGAGACCTTCTGTCCTTTTTTAGGTTAACAATATTTCAACTAGGCTTACCAGGGGCCAAAAAACCAAAAATAAGAACATTCTTGTATGATGCTATATATTCTTTGTAGCCTATACAATATGCTCTAGTCAACTTGAACACGTGACCGTGAGCTTTTGGTGTGTTACGTACTTGCGTACAATCAAATCTTCACCTACAAAGCCGAAGATAGGATTATGATCCCATCAGGCATTTATTAGATTTTGGCACTGACATTGTTAATGTGAGAAGGAAATTTTGTGTACCCATATCAAGCTGCATTCATGAGATAGGTAATTTGCATTCAGATATCCTGAAATTTTAGTCATTAATATTTTCAACTATGTGTTTTTAGAGTTAATATTCCAGCACCCCGAAGTTTATGTAACTTAGTTTTTAGGTACTCTCCGTTTTTTCTTAAGTCTCTAATCTTTTAAAATTTCCATTTTAACTTCAATCCTTAAAAACTTACTTTCGAAATTTTAAATTTGTGCATGTGTATTTTTTATCATTAAGTGGTATTTTCAGTCCTCTTTCAACTGGTATTAGAGCTACATGACCAAAAATAATTAAGATAATTAAGCCAATTAATAATTAATTAAATTAATTAACTATGATTAGTGCTTGAATCATCACCTGCTTGCCCTGGTCCAAATTATTCTCACATTGTCCACTCATCAAAAGGCATTTCTTCAGTAGCATCTTAATTAAACTATATCACTGACATAATTTTAGAGTTAAAAGTCGAACTAGTTAAAATTAAGATAGAAGTCAATGAGCAATTATCTGTAATTCATCTTTCTCTAGCTAACAAAGTTAGACATAATGAAAAATCTATTTCTAGTATTAGTACTCCATTTCAGCATAAATATCCTTTCTAAAATCCAAAAAATAAGAATCAATTTCCTTTACATGATATAAAAATTCAAAAAAAGGCAGGAGAAAAATTTGGTGAAAAATCAAGTGAAAAAGTAGAAAAGAAAGAAGATGATGGAGTATAAGCAGTATAATCTTAAAGAAGTATAGAATATGTTTGAAAAAGAACAAAATTAAGAAGAATTAAATAAGATTATGGGCGCAATTAGTAATAAACATGACATATTATCTGATGATAATAAAGAGACTAATAATGTCCAATTAGAAGAAGAAATATATAAGCAGATAAATCTTATTAAATTAGAAGATCTGAATGCGTTACCTTTAGAAGAAGTCAGAAGAAAACTGGATTAAAAAAATATGATAAAATGGCTGTTGAAAATGAGATTAATGAAATTAGAGAAGAACTCGATTTAGGTGAAATAGAGACCAATCTTGTTAACAATATTGTCCCTAAACCTGAAGAATTTGGGGAACTTTCTCGAAGAAATACTCATTTTATAAGACTTAATACGTTTCAACAGGACGTATAACTAATTTTTCCTTCGGGGTCATCCCAAGAAAACTATAACCTTTGAAGAAGTTGGCCTTACTCCAATTAGTCAAACGAGATACCTCTTAAATATAGACGGAGTTCGTAATAAAGAAAAAATATTTAAACATTGAAAAAGAGGTATGCATAATATCTTAAATCTAAATACTGCCTGGATTGCTGTAAATTTCCTAAATTACATTGAACATAGTTTTTTTAGCACTGTAGCTAACTGGTATAATTTATTAAATGAAGATGGCAAAACTACATTAAGAATGATGGAAACACCAGCTGCAATGTTCAAGAATTTATGTAAGGAAATCAAAACTGAATTTATCAGAGCTAAACTTGATTCAGAAGAAAAAGGAAGAGAATGACAGAGAAAGATTAATAATATTGAATTATAGGATATGAGATATCTGAAAAATTATATTTCTGAATTTAGTCAATATTATTACAAAATTGGGCAGAATGAAACTAATCTTGGTATGTTCTATGACAAATTGTCATATCCGATAAATTTCATAATTAATGAAAAATACATTACATGACTTGAACGAATAGATATCATTGATACCCTTGGTTCAAAAATCTCTAATTTAAAAAAATGGATCAATAACCAATATCTTGATCTTCAAAAGTAAAAGAAAATTAAGAAGTAATTCCTAACTTACTGGGATTCACCTCACTAATGGAGAAAAGAACCTGAATGGAGAAGAAAAAGAAAATTTTATAAGAAAAAGCGCTTTAATAAGCAAAGAGGAGAGAAATATAGAAGAAAATATTATAATTAACCAAGTCCTAAAAAACGTAGATTTTTAAGGAAACCAACTTATTGTCCTGTAGGAAAAATAACTGCAACTGTTGGGCATACAGAGAAGTAGGACATTATGCTAATGAATGCAAATATAGGAAGAATAACAAGCTTATTGAAACCTTGGATAGCGTAGATTATGTTGAGCTTAGTGAAGATGAGGTTTTAGACTTAGCCCTAAGTAACAACAAAGGAATTGTTGAAATTATATTGGACAATAAATATGAAGAAAGTGATTATGAAGAAACAAGTCATATGATAGAAAGTGGCTCAATTAGTCTTGGTCATCTTCAATGAGAAAAGCTTGTCGTAGATAATGATGACGAGGAAGTCAAAGGAGATTGGTCATTCCCATAATTCAGAAAGATATGATCTACAAAAAAAAAAAAAAAGAAATTCATCTTTCAATTAGAGAGCAAGTATGTTTGCGAGATGATGGAAGGAGATCTAGATATCAAAGATTGTGAGTATGACATGGGGAAAGTTAATCTCATCAACTGGGGAAACATCCTTAAGCATAATAAAGATATAAAATATCGGTATATCTATGTTGAAAGTGTCCAAGTTCAAATTACTCCATTACAATATTATAGTAAAGATATTGATCTTTATGCTTTGCTATGTGATATTAGGCATACCAAATTTAATAATCAAATTATCACAAGGATTAAGACTAATTTATGTAATGAATCTGTAGGATTCAATTATCGACCTGGATATTATATGAGTCTAAAAGATGAATTCGCTTAAAATTTTCTATCCCTTAAATTAAAAATAGTTGGGATGGATATGAAAAGAGGAGGATATCCATTAAGGATATTTGAAAAATTATCTACAAATTAGATAATACTATAAATCCAAAGACTAAGGTCACAATGATAAAGGCAGAAAAGTTTGAAAATCCTACCCCCATGCAAAAGATTCAGAGGATTAAATTCAATCTACAAGAGATAAAAATTGATCGTTCATGGATATCTAGTTTTATGAACCCTACAGAAATCAACAAGAAAAATGTGATAAAAATTGATAAGAATGATAAAATAACCACTACAAAAAGCGGAGAAATAATAAAGATTCTTTTTTATTAAAAAACCACAATTATTAAGAAGTATGAGATCAAGATCAAAATGGGGATCGAGAAAGATCTTCATCAACTAAAGAAGAAACTAAAAAAGACGATAAAATTAGTATGACTAGTGAAATGAGTAGAATGAGTTTTGAATCTGTAAAACCCAGTGTAGACCAAAGTATGAGTTTAGACAGAAAGGTCATTGGGTATAAAATAAAAACTGTTAATGAATCAATTTATGGGAATGAATTAGTCAAAAACATGACTATTGAGATATGCTATAAAGTCATCAACACAAATTCTAATAGCATCTATATCTCAAGAAATATATCCTTAGAAGGATATGATAAATATGAGTTGTGTGTTTACATAGATAGTGGTTGTTCTGTATGCTTTGGAAAAAGATCATTATTTCTAGAGTTTATGTGGAAAAGAGATAAAAATCCTTTACATGTAAGAATAGTTGATAATAGTACTATGAATCAAAAATGAAGCTATAGAATGGTTATTCATAGAATTAGGAGGAGTTCAATGCATTATGCCAGTGCTATGGGTTACTGATCAACCCTCTCATGACATGATTATTGGAAATACTTTCCAGAGATTATATTCTCCTTGCACATAGACCATAAACCAAATAATATTCACAATTAATGGTCACTCACTTAATATTGAAAAATTAACCGAGACTTACACCCATCATAAAATTGAGTTTACACGCAGCCAGCGTGATGAGAAGGTAATGTCAGCACAACATAAGATAGCATTAACAATCTCATTATTTGAGTTATCTATTAAAGAGCAAATTACTAAACAACAAGAACAATTACACAAAAAGCTCAACTCTGATAATCCTCTAAAAGTTTAAGATAAAGATAAGATGTTTGCTAAAATCACTTTATTAAATCCCAATACTATTATCCGAGTGAAACAAATGGTGTATACACACCTAGATATCCAAGAATTTGATAAGCAAATTAAACAATTTTTGGATACGGGATTAATTAAAAACAACAAGAGTCCTCATACCAGTCCCGCTTTTATGGTAAGAAATCATATAGAAGAAAAAAGAGGAAAAACAAGAATGACAATCAATTATAAAAAGCTTAATGTTAATACTCTCTTTGATGGTTATTATATTCCGAACAAAATTATCCTTTTTAATAAAATTCAAGGAGCCTCTTGGTTCTCAAAAATAGATTGTAAAAGTGGTTGTTGGCATATTAAAATGTATGAGAAAAGTATTCATTTAACTACATTTAGTATACCACAAGGACATTTTAAATGGATAGTAATACAAATTAGTCTTGAAAATGCACCTCAAATATTTCAAAGAAGAATGGATAACATCTTCAAAGACCTCAATCACTATTGTTTAGTTTACATTGACGATATCATTGTCTTTTTCAAAACCAATGAATGACACAAAGATGATGTCTTAGCTGTCACCCAAAGATGCACTGATCATGGTATCATAGTTGATCAGAACAAGTGCATTTATACTGAACCAGAAATTGAGTTATTAGGCTTAGAAATAAAAGCTGGGCAAATCATCCTACAAATACATATTCTGGAAAAAATAGAAAATTTTCCTGAAAAGATTGAAGATAGGAAACAACTAGAAAGGTTTCTTGCATGCTTTATCTATACTTCAAATTTCATTAAAGACTTGGCAAAACTAAGCAAGCCATTACAATAGAAACTCAAGAAAGAAGTAAGTTGGATATGGACCACTAATAATACAAAGATTGTTCAAAAATTCAAGAAAATGTGTAAAAATCTTTCTGTTCGTAATTTTCCTAATGAAGGAGATGATTTAGTTCTTGAGATAGATGCCAACAATGAGTACTGGAGTGCAATACTCAAAATCAAAGGAGGTAAAAAACTCTGTAAATATTGCAGTGGAAGTTTCAATAAGGCAGAATGCAACTATCCCACGATGAAAAAAGAAATTCTTGCAGTCATAAGGAAAATTAATAAGTTCTTAATCTTTTTAGCCCTAAAACCTTTTCTTATTCGAACTAATTGCAAAGGAATACTTGGTTTTACGAAAAAGAATTTATTAAATATGCAAGCACAAGAGCGACTTCTACATTGGCAATTATAACTTAACCAGTTTTTCTTCTCTATTAAACATATACAGGGATCGAAGAACTCTCTGGCAGATAGTTTAACTCGAGAACTCACCAATGGTGATCATCAAAGCAGAACTCTTGCTGAAAAGGAGGAAATCTATAATGAAATATCATTACTACTAGAAAGGGTTTCTCCTTCTAGTAAAGTCCTTATTGATAATTTGAAATTCCATACAAAAAGTAGATCACGCTTTGGTCTGCTATCTTCTGCCTACTTAATAGTCTAAATATTTTTCCTTCTAGAGTTACAAGTTAATTATCTTAAATGTCCTTATAATATCCGAAAAAATAATTTCTCATGTTCCAGAAAAATGGCTTAATGAGTGGTATGCAGCCTGCATTGACTATTATCATCATTGTTCCTATGATATTTGGAAGTCTGGGAATACAATAATCTACTTTTTCGATAGGTTTGGAGCTGGTAGTGTTAGTTTCCTACCCAATTCAATCTCTCCAAATGACACTGTCATTAAAGCCTGGGAAAACGAGATGGTAATTTACTTTATGGAATTCTCAGATATGAAGTTTCTATTTTTTTCAACACTAACTAAATTTCAACAGTGCATGTTCAGAAAAATCCATTGGATTCTTACATCTTCCGATAGTCCAACAAAAATTCCAAATAGTAGATGTCTATATGTGGAGGTACATTGTGCACTAATCGAGTATGAAAATGGAAAAGCCAAACCGGCTCATTATCTTATTCAAATAGCTGATTTCAACGACCCCGATGATCGACGATAGGAATGGAATCTAGAACGATGAGAATTAGTTACTGATCCTACTTTATCAAGAGCTATTGAATTTTTTAACATTTATCAACAGAGTTGGAGATTAATTGAATGAGGAAAAACACTAATGCATTGTGAAAATACTACTTTTGCTTATCATACTGAATTTACCAAATACGTGAAGGTGGAAGGAGCGACTTCAAAAGATGCTTTCGATTATCTCTTTGATGTTGGAGCTGGAAAATTCTTATCAGAAAAAAAAAGAAATATCTTCTTGAGTTATTTGAGAAATAGGATCTAGAGCATCTTCAATACGATGAAGATTTTGATGATTATCTTGATAGTGATGGTCGGGAAGATATTGTTGGAGATGAAGGCATGCAGAATCTCAATAATTATGACCAGTCTCATTAACATTAAAGACTCTCAAAAAGTGGTTGCTCCATTATTGTACTATTTTGACAAGTGTTAGGTCCTAAAATAAAGTATTTTACTGTAGCCACGTGAATGTACTATAGCCATGTGTAAAAGCAGTGTGTGCTGTAGCCATTTAGGACATCCTATGTACCCCATCCCCTATAAAATGAGAAGCCAAGTGCTGAGAAGGGACACGGTCATTTTGAGCATTCTTGAGCAAAAGAGAAGTCGGGATTCTCTATTTCTCGATGACCAAGTATCTCTAATGATCTTAGCATAAGTCCCTCTTTAAATCTTTCCATTGTAATATTTCCACTTTTAAACTTTCAATAAAAGAAGTTTCCCGGTAAAGAACGTTATTCAATCGAACTTTATATCTTAAATATTGTAATTTCTTAATTAAAGTTCTACTATCCGTAAAAAAGACTACAGACTTGACTAGTGACTACAGTCCGAGGTAGAAAACGAAACGGATCCGTGCTGCGCCTGATCTAAGGAAGGTGTGGTTGAAATTAGCAATCTCTGTAAACTGGAAGCTAAAGGAACGCCAGAGTCCAACGCCGACTAAGTTCAGGTAATGATCGAAACTCTCTAATTAAGCTTTAATTATTTTGTTAAGTATGGTGGGCCTATAACCACAAAAAATATAATATTTATGATATAAGTAGTAGATTGTGATAAATAGTACCAGTAAAGTCATTACAAGAAGTTTGAGCATATACCAAGCATATTTCTTGAAAAAAAATCCCTAAAAATTGTTTAAAATTTAATTATTTTGCTAAGTATGGTGAGTCTATTACTACAGAAAATATAATATTTATGATATAAGTAGTAGATTGTGATAACTAGTACCAGTAAAGTCACTATAAAAAGTTTGAACATATAAACCAAGCATATTTCTTGAAAAAAAAAAAAAAACCCTAAAAATTGTTTATTTGCATAATAGAGGTCTTTCTCTAATTTTCAAAAGTTTTGGGATTAAAAAGGTAGTTAAAATTAAAAGTATGAAATCTCAAGGTAGTTAAAAATTAATGCAAAAAGGTCAAGGTTGAAAAAATTGTTGTCGAAAACCTGAAGGGAGGTCAGTGCAAAATCCCCTTTATGAGATATTACTTTTTAATTTTGGGGGGTGTTTGTTTTACTTCTTTTAACTATAATGATAAAATGACAAATTTAGTGCACATATGGCTGAAGTACTAAAAAGTGTTATATTTTTGTGCGCTAATATTATTTATATCTAACAGTTTACAAGAGTGTAATTTTGAGAGTATCAGCTTGCAGTTAGACATTTAATATCTCTATTTCTTGACTTATGATCTTTTTTCTTAGCTTCAAATATGTCAAATACTGTTCAATATGCACAAAAGAAAAGGCTCTGAATAATAGGCTCAAAATAACTTAAAAAAGAAAAAGCTCCGAAAAGAGACAAATGTAGGCACTTACTGATGGAACTCATAACTTGGTCCATTATTATGAAATGAAATGAATTTATTGATTAACATGTCATGAGCTATTAATCGATATAGATGACCAATTTGTTCAATCAAAGAGGCTATTGATGTTTTGAATGATAATGACGGATGGAGAAATTCCACTTTGCTGCATTGCATGACACCTACAGAACCCTCCAACAAGTAAGTGCAGAATTATTGGCATAATCCTGACCAAAGCCCCCCCCCCCCCCCCCCCAAAAAAAAAAAAGGGAAGGAAATTATTGGCATAAATGACAAAGACAGTCAGCACCATTACAAAATTAAAACAATTTCTTTAATAAATGGGTAATCAGGGCTTCTTTATCTGTCATGCACAATGCTTTCCAACTTCTAAATTAAAATTTTAATTAATGTATCATGCAAGCGTCGATTTCTAATTAATGTGGATTGTCTTTTCTTCCTGCCATCCCAATCAGTGTTGAGGTTTAGTTTAACAGAAGGTATGGTTCCCTCCCCCCCCCCCCCCCCCCCAAAAAAAAGAACCCTAAATTATCTCTTAGTTCATATATATATATATATATATATATATATATATATATATATATATATATATACAAATTGTTTGCCCTCTTGACAGTTGATATTTGAAGAATAGCCTAGTGACACACATACATATATGAACTCGATACAAAAGAAGAGATACAGTAACGCATGCAACATAATCAAGTTGCTAGTACACAATGCAACATACGCATGGATGCACTAATTTTCCACTGATTGTTAGAAAATCATAATTTGAAGGCTCGGTTGATGCCAAATCTAGCAATTGGACAATGCGATAGCCATCAAGCATGCATAATCTTGGTGGATATATGAGAAAGACACGACAAGAATAATGAACCAAACTTGCTGATTATTATAGGTCAAATGATCAAGCTAAGTGCTAGAAGGGTTATGTCACCAAAGTTAATCTGTATCCAAAAAGACATAGGAAAAGCAAACTAAAGATATGCACAAATTCAATTATATGCTTGATCAATCCAATGGAAATGAAGTTGGGAGTGCTCATATATAAAGACATGCACGAGTTTTCAATAATTGAGCCATTATTAGGACCTAAAAGTTGTATCTATTTTAAAGAAATGAATCATCCTTGGTATTATAAACAGGTGGCTCTAGCCTAATTCTTCATTTTGTAAAAGCCCTGGTGTCTTTATAAAAAATCATAAACTTCATCAATTTTAATAAGGGGCTGTCATTAGCTACACTTGATGGTAAGTTCCAATTTTCATACTTTTTAAAGTCAATTACGAAGTAATTAATAGTATTCTTATATCTTTTTTCAATAAATTTTTCTCCATTATGCAAGAGTTTGGTTGTTTATCTCCCTCATCTTTAGTGTGAGTTAGGCTTCTCACCCTAGTGTGAGTTTTGACCCACATTTTCGTACGATTGACCATAGATTTAGAAATTTGAAGAGTGATTTTCTTGTAAAGTACGATTTAGATACTATCGTATTATATTTATTTATTTTGATTAAGGAATGAGTCAACAATATTGGAATTGCATATAGTTTTACTATGAAGATTTTCCTTTCAAGTATAATCTATTGCATCAAATAGACACTTGTTCCATTAAGTTACACTATAGTTTGTCGATGTTCGAGAAAGATGCATAGACGTTGAAGAATGTAGTTGGCTACAAGACTAATACAACAAGTTCAGAGCTAATTAACAATATAGTTACCATTGACTTTCTCGAGATAAGGATTTATTTAACATTTTAGATTTATTTATACTGAGAGATATTCATTGTAGATATTGTAAGTCTTTTCATTAGTGAACTCTTCTTTTTTCTTATCAGTTAAATTCTTCATTTGAAAATTTTAACATTTGTGCTCTTTTCTGTTATATACAAACTTGTTGTCTTAAGTTATTTATTTAAAAATAAGTTTAAACTAGTTTGGTTCAATATAAAAAATTTATAGTCAAGCAGAAATAAGTTCAAATAAACTTAGGTGAGTAGAGATAAGTTCATATTGATGTTATTAAGATACGTTTAACAAAATAAGTTCAAAAGAATAGGCTTGAATAATTGAAGATTATTGAGCAAGCTCAGCTTTCTAGACCTCCCTGACTCCCTCTCCAATAGAATTGTATAAATTTTGCTGAGCTGTAAAGAAGAGGGTGTATTGGATTAAAAGGAAGTGACCTTTGGTTTGGGGGATAGATTGGACTAGTGTTTCGTAATCAAAAAAAAAAAAAAAATAGTGTTTATCTGTTAACAGTCTCTCCATTTTTCCCCTTCCATGTTTATGGCTAATTTCGGAATCCATCTGATTAATTGATTATAGAGCTAGTATTTTGATGTGTAGTGCACCTAGTATTGTTGCTTCATTGTATTTTGAAAGGCTGTCATCCTACATCCTAATATATAATTTATAGGTCAACTAATCTCTTATAGACACGTTTTATAGCTCTAAATTGCGACTTGCGGATCAATAATAAAGAGACTTTCCATAGCAAAACTATAACTACTTACCAATTTACCTTGATAGAACTACTTGTAATTAACTTATAAAAAAAGGTCTTGGAACAATCATTATGTCTATCAAGAGACTAAAAATGACACATACCAAGAGACTGTTAAGGACAACATTAGCAAAACAACCACGTTGTCAAACATGAATCAAGAAGCATGTGCGTGGTTCAAGCCTAAACTTTGTCTATACAAATCACTAGGCAACCAACAAGAAAAATGCATCGGATCGAAGTAGATATACAAATCCATGCAAAGAAAATTCTTCCCGCTATCTGATCAGACTCTGCTAGCTCTGAGAAATACACCCCTTTTACGCTAATGTTTACCTATCCTCCCTTTTACGCTGTGGATTCCAACACATACAAATAAAATAGCACTTGTCCTAAATGCTGCAAGTCATATTGTAGTGGTATGAAGCACAGATCCTATTCCTGTACTAAGGCCAATCAATCATGGGGCTGTTCACCTAACCATCCCTCCCTTTGTCCTATCAATGCATCCCTTTTACGGTATATGTTGCATTCCAACACATACACCACAAGCTTCACAAAATTGGTTCTTCCACTCAATAACTTCCTCATATATATATATATATATATATATATATATATATATATATATATATATATATATATATATTATATATCTATATATATATATATATATAGATATATATATATACTATATAATATAATATATATTATATATATTATATATTATATAATATATATATATATATATATATATATATATACATATAACATACATATATAATATTATAATATATATACATATATATCTATATCTATGTATATATATATTATATCATAGATATATACTATATATATATATATATATTAATATATATATATATGTATAATTATATATATACTACATATAGATATATATATATATATATATATATTATTATATACATATAATTATATATAAGTATATATAATATATATATATATATATATATATATATATATATATATATATATATACATATATATATATATATACAGTGGCGGATCTAGACATGCCGATTAGGGGTGTCCACCTACTAACATTCATCCCCATATATACTAAAAAATAAAGTTAAAATAATACGCAAAATACAATCGTCTATTATTACCATTGTCGTTTATATTTTTTCATGTTTAAAATCGATGCATGATAAGTCATTAGAAAATGTGTCAAATTTAAATATTTCACAATATAACAAACTATATATAGGCCTAACCCCTCAATTTGATCAATTTGATCTGCTTTTGGCATATTATTTTCGAAATTCAACTAAAAAAGAACTAAGATTAGCAAGATGACTAAAGGAGAGATATTAAAGACAGTCACGGAGTGAGAGTGCAGGATGGAAAAGAGATTGAGCTATTGGGTTTGTTGTTTTGGATTGCTTTTGGCCCATCTTTACAACTATATTTTTTATTTAAAAAAAAATTATAATTATTAGTAGTTGAGCCTACTAATTGGAAGAATATCTTAGACTTATTGGATTTTTTTTAGGGGTGTCTATTTATGATAATTTTAACCCCCTTAAAATAGTAAATTAGAATTTTTTTGGAGTTAGGGGTGTCCATGGACACCCACAATGTATATGAAGATCCGCCTATGTGTGTGTGTGTGTGTGTGTGTGTGTGTGTATATGTACTGAAGACTCAGATCACCTTAGAGGAGGGGTGAATAGGGTTATTGCAAAAATTTTAAATTGAAATTCGGAAGCAAAAATAGAAATTAAATCGAGACAATGTGCAATGATATTTTAACTAGGTTGGGTCTCAATCAGGTTTATGTCCCCACCTGGAGTTATGCAACTTTAGAATTCAACTCTTTACTTCTTTTATTAAGATGAACTCTCACAATCTCTCAAAACTATCTCACTCTAGAGATTTCAAGTACTTAAGTCGACCTCTTGATTTAAGAATGGGAGAGTTGTGGCCTCACACCAACTCTTAAGTTCACTCCTTAATAAAGAATTCCTCAATACACTCACAACTTTTGATCACAATGTAATGCTCAGAGTAAATTCACAAGTGTATAGCTCAATGTTCTTGCAACTTGCTTCGATGCTTGCTCTTCCTTATTTGGCCTCTATTTATAGGCTTTAGTGGTCGTGCACCAATTCTGACAAGAAAAGAAATCCTGCCCAAAATATCTTAAAATTGCATTTCAGGCCCTTGAAATCTAGTCAGTAGATTTTGAAATGATTTTCTTGCGATCTTTGCCACGATTTGTGTTGATAAGATGCTGCATAATATCTTTTCCTTGCTATTGCAAAATATTACAGATATTCATTCTAGAATCAAGGGATAATGTTACTTAATTTGACTTAAATCATATCATATCATTTTTGCATGGTAAGTAGCATGGGTTAGAAGCATATTTATCATGTAAGGATAAAATCATGACAAATCAATTAATTTGATTCCTCAAAATTTGAAATTCAAATTTTAGATTAGCTAAATAATTTCCTTGATTAACTTCCCAATTAATCAATCAAATAAAATCCCACATATCTTCTCCATGAACATCCACACGTTTTCTTGGTATAAATGGGTTGCTTTATCATGCTCATGTCAAATTTGCCAACCATTTAAACATCATTACTTAGATTCATTTGGTTCATAATTAATGAGATTTGTGAATCAATTTTTCATTGTAAAAGTACCAAGGAGATTTTGGATACTCTTTGTCAATTATATAATACTATGAAAAATTTTTAGATTTTGATATGGTTAAACAAGAGGAGATAACTAAGATCAATGAGTCCGAAGTTTATAACGTTGGAAATGGCAATCATTCATACAGAGAACACGGTGAAATGGCTAATGTCAATAAAGAAATTCAAGATGTTAACAATGATGGCGCCTTTGTGGAGAACGAAAAGATCAAACACAAGATCAACAAGGAGAAGAGTGTGACTTTCAAAAATTACTAGCTTAACAAAGGAAAATGAGGTAAATTCTTTAATTAATTATTTTTCTCAATCCGATCTTGAATCTACTGATTTGAAAACTACAATTGATAAGTATGTGTTAAAATTCCTAGTTATAGCAATAAATTAAGAAAATATGTCAAAAAAATGCAGAAGCAATTTTTAGCCTCTCTATTCTCTCTTGCTACTAACCATTATGGACCCAACGGAAAAGGGGTACCAATCTTCTAGTCGAGAAATTTATTTTGCAAAAATTGATAAAGAGTACTAGACAACTAAATGGAACATTCTTCATACATCCTCATAGAAAAATCAAACAAAGTCCACAGGCCTTTAAAATCTAAAATAGTTCAAAGAGACAAAATTTGGTTGGAGATATACAAACAGAGGTCATACAACTGGTAAATAATGGACTGCCTAAGGCAAAACTTAGATAAATTTTATTTCTCAATTTTTTTCCATCTAAATTTCTTACATGCCTCATGTTGAGGGGGAGACAAATTATACGTGCATATATTGATTGAGTATCGATTTGATTATTTAGTAGACTAAAGATACTGTATCTTATTTCTGAATAGTAGTTTATATGAAATTGCTCATATAGAGGGACGTTAATATGATTATGCCTCCTAATATTAAATCATGATTCAACATCATATAACTTTTACATGGCACATCATGTTCATTTCATGAGGCTTGCATTAAAAGTTGACTTAGCTTTCTTATTTTACTACGCTTGCCTTCGTTAAATAGAGTGATGTGTCTTGTAATTTCTATACCAATGTTCATTATATGGTTCCCTATTAATTATGTTTCTAAATGTGAGATTTTGCTTAATTTGGGTATTACCTTATTTTGTACTATCTCTATACGTGGCTATAAGTTTCAACCCATTCATCGATGTAAGTAGTTGATTGAATTCTTTAATCCACGTATACGATTATATGATTCATAGTTGGCTTTTAATTCTTTTATTGCCATATATTGATATGGTTTATCTGATATTGAAATTGACATGAATAATACTATGGGTGCTCAATCAGTAGGACTTATACCATTTGAGTTGCTTCAAATTACTCCTAAAAGTAGAAGAGTTAGAAAATATATTCATATGTTAACATCTCTCATAATCACATGCATACATGGATCCATAAGAAATGCAAGCCCAAAAGTTATGAGTATATGATTGACGTTGATAATACTATACTTTGAATTCATGGACATAGAACATGATGTTTATTCTCTAAAACAATACTAAGTGGGAGAATATAATTTGATATAATCATTTAATATCCCTACACATGATATTGCATGATCCAATTATTTTTAGGAGGGGTCAAAGATGTCATAATTTACATTATGCTATCATCTACGTGATTGTGATCAATGACGCATATCCCTGCCCCTTTACTTAAATTGATATCATATGTTTTGTACACTTTCATCAAGGAAGAGAGAAAGCTTGATCTATGTAGTATAGATGTATATGCTATGATCACAACGTCTATGCATGTTTTTGAAATTTTATGATTTTAGTTGTGGTTATCATTTATCTTATATTGAATTTGGTATGAACTAGATTATAATTTACCCCATAAATGATTCATGATTAATTATTCTTGAAGTGGACAGATTGTATGTTTTTAGTGGGTAGCACTTTTACATGTGGATATATTAACTCATGCTTATTCTCTTGAGTAATTAATTAGAATTGTTGTAATCCCCAAGATTGATATTGAATATTTTGATTACTTTGATGAGGGGAAGGAGGCATATACTCTAATACACTTAGTCATTTGATGTGATAAGTGATATTACTCATACTACGCTCCTGATCTATTTAATGGGGTTGAGATAAATTTGGATTGCGAATGTCCATGCTCTATGTTCCGTCATTGCCGAAAGAATTATATGCATATGAATTTAATTTTTTATAAAATTATTTGTTAAAGTATGAAAGTGGGTATTATCCCACATTGATAAACGGAGAATATGAAAGTTGATGTTGTCTCATATTGAAAAAATTAAAGGGCTTGAACATGTATATAAGCCTTTGAGTTATTCCACCCATTGTCAATTGGTTTTGGAATGGAATCTCATTTGAGTTTATATGCATGATTATTTGTTGATTGCCCAATTGATGTTAAAAATTTAACATGGTATCAGAGTCAGGTTGCTCGATCTTGATTTTTTATCGTTCTCGTTTGATTAAAATTGTGCACGTGTTGGGCCTTGTTAGTAGCCCACACGTGAGGGGGCGTGTTGAAGTATGAAAGTGGGTATTGTCCCACATTGACAAATTACAAAGAATATAAAAGTGGATGCTGTCCCACATTGAAAAAATTAAAGGGCTTGAGCTTGTATATAAGCGTGTGAGTTACTCCACCTATTGTCAATTAGTTTTGGGATGGAACCTCATTTGAGTTTGTATGCATTACTCTTTGTTGATTGCCCAATTGATATTAAAAATTTAACATTATTCTACATCGCATAAATTGAGAGGGAATGCTTTTTTACTATTGATGATGAAATAAAGAGTTTTGTAGACGATTATTTTCCTCACATGAAAGGAAGTCAGGTGCATGAAAAGAATTGACTTTGCAATTGAGATGCCTTGAATTTCAAAATCTTAAAAGAATGTTAGTTTGAATGCTAACACGAGAATGCCATATAAGGTTTATATTGGAATGTTAAATTGCGTGTTTGGGTTCAAAATGGATAAAATTTACAAGTATTGAACATTAGACTTAATTTCTTAGAATTATATCGTTTTGGTTATTCTCTCAAAATGGGTAAAGATAAAATATGTTCTCTATTGTCCATATCTTATGTATGCATGAGAAGATTCATGCATCCAGTGAGTCTTGGTACATGTAATTGATTTTGATGATTTCCTATAATTCAGCTTATTGACATTAAACCCCATATTCATTTTACAGAATTCATTTTGAGGGGGATATAACTTGATTGTTGTTATCATTTCTCCAGTATTATTGTTCAAAATAAGAAGCTATACATAATACTTTTTATCTCTTATGTCTCTATAACCCCATGCTCATTCTCTTAATAAAATATATTAAAGAGAAGATAATTCTTACATGAACTTAATATTATATATCTAGGGATGATCTTGTGACATTTATTTTTAACAGGAGAAATTAAGTGCTCTAAATAGTCAACTATATTTTAATTATATAATAATTTGTCATCTTAACTTTGTGAGTAATCTTACTTTAGTTAATTTAAGGGGCAGGTATCTTGGTTAATGTGCTATACTATTTACGTGTTATCATCTATATGGATGTACATTCTCGAAGTTTCTATACCAAGATTCTAGCCATTAATATGATTTGCTTTCTATTAATTATAGCTTAAACTATCCCTTTGTGCGGACACATTATGCTGGACTGATAATTTTTGAAATTAGGGCCGATAATTTGATTCTTGGTATATAATACATCACCTACATGATATGAAGTCAAGCTTTGATCATATATGATACAATATCACATGGTTCAATCATTTTTGAAAGGGGGAGACATGAAGAGTTTTGAATTATTGATATTCTAATATATTAGTGTCTTCAATGATAATCCTCTCTTATGTTATTTCATGAGAAAGTAAAATCCTATATGTAATTGATTTTGATGTTGACATATAACCCCATTTTCATATTTGTGAGTGTCATATTAAGGGGGAGTCATGCTATTAATCTACAATGATATTCTACATCCCTTTCTACTAGTGAGAAAGGGGGAGAAGTATTATAAGCTGAGGGTAAGTATACACAAGAATCACGGTATGTATCTCCATATTCTTTCACACTAGCACTAGATTGTTTGTCATCATCAAAAAGGGAGCGATTGCTAACTCCAAGAATCATATATTGATTTTGATGATAACAAACAAAATAATTAATATTATATATAAAATTGTGAAGTGACTTGATTTCATAACTATCTCATTTCTGATCGGTTCATAATATTGTTAATGTCCAAATATATATTGGACCTAGACCACTTGTCAATTTTGTATTACAATTTATTGGGTAATTGGAGAGATGATTTTGAATATGATATTATGTTCTAGAAATGTTAATAGATTTACTTTAGCAAGCCACCTCTCGTGACATAATATTGGGCTAAATGAATATTTAGCATGTTGCCTATATTTCTGCTGTAGAGCTCAAGATCTTATCTCCTTGAAAATATTAAGACATTTGAAGATATTATATCCCAGAGAATACTCCTCGCACTTGAATTCAAATTTGATAGGATATTTTTATCAAGGACATCTGAAATTGATATTATGCAATATTGCATATAAGCACATGCGCTAATTGAGTCAATCTTAGAAATACTACGATAAAAAATACTGTATATGAATTGATTTTGTAATTTTCCTATTCTATATAATTAGATCAATATCTTTGTAT
>JAKOGI010000653.1:0-2500 GCA_029747015.1 Carnegiea gigantea | reverse complement strand
AGATGAATCTAGTGAAGAAGATAAAGATTCCATGGAGATGATCGCAAGAGGACTGAAAAAGATTTTAATGTCAAAGAGATTGGATCCCAAGAAGTTCTACAAAAAGGATCTTCCTTGAAGAAGAATGAGAAATCTTCAAAAGGTAACAAACCTTTAAACAATAAAAATGAATCTCATCTTGGTCCTTATTTTGGTTGTGGTTTACCATGGCATGTAGTGAAAGATTGGCCCATTTTATAAAAGAAAGCTGAAAAACGCAAGCAAAAGGCCAAGAAAGAATTCAAGAAAGCAATACTGCCGCATGGAGTGATAGTAACTCAAGCAATAGTGACAATAAAGAACAAGCGGCAAACCTATGTTTTATGATAAATGAAGACCAAATCCAAGAGGATGAAACCGAATATGAAGGCTCGGATGAGGTAGATTTCTCTAACTCTCTTGAATATTCTAAAGATGAATGAGCCGAAGCCTTAATTAAATGCATACGATGTGAACAAGAGTACTTATCCAAGATAAAGTCCTTGAAGAAAACAATTCGTGATTTTTACTTTGAAAAAGAAGTTTTACAAAAATCAAACAGCGAATCTTACACAAGAGTTGAAACTCTTGAAAAAGAAAAGAAAGAGCTTCAATTAAAATATAAAGGGCTTGAAAAGATGGTGTTGAAGTTTTCAAAAGGACAAGATAACTTGGACAAATTATTAGGATCTCAAAGGATGTCCTTTAACAAAGAAGGTATTGAATATAATCCTTCTAACAAAAAGAAAACAAACAAAAACTTCTTTGCTCAAGAGACATCCAAAAGCAAACCTCACACCATATGTAATTATTGTCTAAGAAAGGATCATATATCTTATTCATGTCCTATTAGAAAGCCAAATATCAAAATTATCCAGGTTTGGGTACCAAAAGGGACAAGCCCACAAAATATGGCTACAACCAACATTGGACCCAAATTTGATGTCAATGCTAGAAAGTTTTGGTCTATTGTTTTGTAGGTATACTTGAAGGCTGGTGATGAACATTGGTATCCTAAAGGGGCAGATTTCTTAATATTGATGCATAAATTGAGGGGGAGCCCTCTCTAAGTACTAATTATGTTCTTAAGCTCTTGCAAGTTAAAATAACGTGCTATCTATTCACTGTCAAAAAATTCAAGGCCTAACACAGTACAAGGCCTTGAACTGCAAGCAAAAACTAGAGAATTTTGAAGTGAGCGTATCAAAGGCTTGAACTTCTAATTTTAAGGCCTTGAACTTCTTATTATGTATAAGCTACAAAGCATATAATATTTTTTTTCTTCCCTACCGCAAGACTACTTTCAGACCTAGGTAAAGGAGACCAACTAATAAAGTGGCTTTGGTATAAGGCTACCAAGACATTTCTTAAGGTTAAAACCTTAAGTTTGGTGTCAGGGATTCAAGTCGCATGATGCACACCTTCCTCTTATTTGAAGGAATTTTTGGGAAGTCAACAAATTAAATTTCTCTGTGGAATCGGTTACCTTATGAGTTAGACCTTTGTTGTCTAGTTAAGTCTATTTATCCCCATCCCCCTAATTGACAACTGGTTGGGTTCGCCTAGCTTAAGGGTTATTTAGTGGAAAAGCTTAACAAAATATGGGTTTTGAAAAGCAACTTAACAATTAAAAAAGGAGAAGAGATAGGAACACATAGGGTGTGTTTGGTAGGAGTAAAACTCATTTTCCTGAAAAATGAGTTTCTCATTTTACGGTGTTTGCTAAAACAAGGAGGGTAGATTTGTTTTTAGGGGAAAATCATTTTCCCTAAAATGAAGGAAAATATTTCCACTTTGAATGGAGTGTAAGCTAATTTTACATTTCTTTGGCACTCACACGATTTCTCATTCTTTCTCTCTTCCATGTCTATTCCTTCGACATATGGTTTGAAGATTAAGCTAGTGACATATAGTTCGAAGATTAAGGCAGTGTAATAAAGATTAGCGAAACTACATTATCCCGATGCCTATACCGATACAGATGCCAGTGAATTTAACAACTATAATTTCATCAAAATTCGAAACACTCTGCAATTTATCGTTAGGGTTAAGAAGATAAAGAAACTCACTAGGACTAGCTTTCCCCTTCTTCGTTTGGATTCCTACCCCAAGGTGGAAAATCGATAAAACGTTGCTATCATCAAATTGTTGGCAACAGACAAAATAAAAAAAATAAAAAAAAATGCACATATTGTCATAACTTTGACCTGTACAACACCACTATTGTATAATTCCCTAAAGAACAAAATACAAATTTTCATTTTTCTAAATATCATATTTTTTTTTTTCCACTAACGTGCCTCTTTTCTGGTTTTTTGTTCATTTTTTGCCAATCAAACTCATTTTTTAGAAATTTCATTTCCCCTTTTATCAAACAACTGAAAATATGAGGGGAAATCATTTTACATAAAAAATCATTTTACATGAAAAATGATTATCTAGGAAAACGGTATATACATATATATACACACACACACACACA
>JAKOGI010000652.1:425721-466410 GCA_029747015.1 Carnegiea gigantea | reverse complement strand
ATATATTATATATATATATATGTATGTATGTATGTATGTATATATATGTATGTATATATATGTATATATATATGTGTATATATCTATATGTATATATATATGAAATTTTTATGGATTGAATTTTTGGATTTCATAATTAGGGGAGCTTAAAATTTTCTGGTTTCATTTTGGGCGGATGGGTTTTTGTTTGGGTGTCATATAGGCCAAAAAACTGACATTGGGGTGCCAAATTTTCTTTTTTAAATGGTTAAGTAAATCTAAAATGCACTAAAGTTCTTGGTATATAAGCTAACAAACCCCTACATCAGTTTTAATTCTTCATTCTATTGATCTTCTCCTCCTTTGCCCTTGTTCACACTCTCACTCCCTCACAAGCCCTAGATCCAGATACCGTTCATTCTTTCTTGGCTTCTCAGCTTCCTCACAAACCCTAGGTCGAGATACACTGACCTTCTCGCTTACAGTTCCGCATTCTCTCTCAACTTTGTCCTTTTGCTTCCCATATAGTCACAGTCTTCTTACTGTCGTCACCCAATAAGTAATCATCTCTCTCTCTCTCTCTCTCTCTCTCTCTCTCTCTTACTCTCTTTCTTTGTGGCTCTCTTTCTCTCTGACCTAGGTTTGTGAACAAACCCTTCATTTCAGCCACCACCTGCATTGATTTCTCTCTCCCTCCATCCTTTCTATTCATGGTCATTGGGCACGACTGCGTTTTATGTTCACGGTCACTGCAACGTCTATTTCAGGTTGAATATTCTCTCTAATTGCTTTCAAATTATTGTTTAATTACCCTAGATTATTTCAAATTGTTGGCACTTTTTCTACAATTATTTGTCACCTAGTTAGCCCTATCTCCCCTCATTTCTTCAAGCCTGGCAGCATTAATGTGTCATTTGAAGGGGGAAAGAAAAGAAAAGTAGAGATTCCATAGAAAGATATAATTATCGTGGCTATAATAGTGGAGTAATAGTAGTTACTTTTAATGGATTGGGGTTATCTGATCTCTTCCCTTTTGCTTGCTATCATGTTTTCCCTATATGTGGATCCTTTGCAGAGTTAATTTATCTATATGCTCATGATCTTCATGATCTTCTTGAATATATAAGTTCCATTACTTGCATATGCTCATCATTCTGAGTTCTACGTAGAAATGGCATCAAATTATGGCGATTCAGCACTAATTGATGTTGATTCAAATAGTGATGAGATTGTTGAAGTTGATAGCAGGGAAGCACAAAGGCCTACTATTGTTCGTATAGGAGCACACAAGCCTCATCCTGCGGCCAGTGGGAGTGGTAAGCCCCCAAAATGTCAAAGGAAGTTAACTTCTACAGTTGGAAAACATTATGAATTTCTTTCCCATGATGAAGGGGGTAATTTGTTTTGCAAATGCAAAAAAAATGGTCAAATTCGTCATGGGAACAACAAGTATGGAACTAAAAATTTAAAAAGGAATTTGGCAACTATAAAAGAAGAAATTTTAGAGACATAGTCAACTTTTTTTGGAGAGTTGTTCTGGTTATTTGGGAAGTAAGCAAGTTACGTTTGATTCTAATGAATTCCGTGAATTATTAGCTTTCTATGTTGACAAGCATGAGTTGCCCTTCTATTTTGTTGAATATGATGGTGCGAGAGATATGTTGATGTACTTGAATCCAGATGGGAAATGTGTTACAAGGAATGCAACTAGGAATGATGTGGTTAAGTATTTGGTAAGAAAAGGGAAAAAATTAAACTCTTCTTGGAGTGTTGTTCTAGGGAGCTGCCTTCACTTCTAACTATTAGACATCTTTAAATACTGATGGTTTCCTTTCTTTAACTATTCGTTACATTGATGCTAATTGGACTCTCCACAAGAGAATTTTGTTCTTTTTGCCTCCACCTATAATGGTGTTGCCCATGCTAAAACAATTGTTGTTGTTGTTGTTAAAAGGCTAGGGTGTTGACAAGAAAGTGATGTCTATGACTATGGATAACGCTTCTTCGAATTATTTATGTGTTGATACGGTGAAAGTTCAGCTAAAGCTTTTGAGCGATTACTTTCATGTTCATTTTTGTTCCCATATTCTTAAAATGATTGTGAAAGAAGAGTTAAAGGATTTGGATGAAGTGGTTCCTAAGGTTAGGGAATGTGTTAAGCATTGTAAAGGCTTCCAAATGCGAAAGCAAAGGGTCCTTGAGTCTTGTACGCGTTGTGACATTGTTCACAGGAAACGATTCTGTCCAGATGTCCTAACAAGATAGAATTCTACTTATCTTTTGCTTGAAAGTGCATTTTGTTAAAAAAAGATCTTGAGTCATTTGGAGGTTGTTGATAGCAATTTTACCAACTATCCAAGTGAGGATGAATGGACCAAAAGTGAGGAAATTTGTAGCATTTTGAAAGTGTTCTATGAAGCTACTTGTGCTTTCTGGGGGTCTAGATATCCTACTTCTAATCTCTACTTTGCTAATGTGGTGAGGGTAAGATTGGTGTTGAAAGAAGACATGGAAAGTGGTGGTGCTTTTATGAGAAATATAGCTACAAGGATATTTGCTAAATTTAAGTTGTGTTAGTTAACTTTAGCACAATCATGGCTATTGCTATAATTTTAGATCCAGTTATAAGTATCAATTTGTAGAATTGTCATACAAGAAGGTTTATAGTGATAACTATGCTATTGAGTTGAGGATGTTTAAAGACAAGTTGTTTACATTGTATGTTGAGTATGCTAAGAGTGCTAAGGGGTCTTCTCCATCTCCTAATCCATCTTCTAGCACTGCTCAAGCCACCTCAAATGTGGAAGCTTAGTCCAATGCATTCATGTAGGTACTTACTATTTTTATTTTTAGCATATGAACCCATTGTTCTCTTTTACATGCTGTTTTGTTCAAAACCAGTGGTCTTTACGTTTTTTAGCTATTATTTTGTTCAAAGTTGTTCTTTACTTCCTTTGGTTGTTGTTTTGTTATATTCTGTTTTGGTATAGTCTGTATGAGTGACTTAATTTTAACCTTTAGGACTTTGATCAATATTAAAGTAATGAGTTCAAGTCTTTTTCCAAATCTAAGTTGGAGATGTATTTGTTGGAGAGTAAGCTGCCTAGTGTTGAAATTTTGATGTTCTTACTCATTGGACAATGAATCACAGTCGATACCCTTTACTGTAAAAAAGGGCTGGTGATATTCTGACTATCCCATCGTCTACTATTGCATCTGAGTCCTCGTTTAGCATTGATGGTAGAGTTCTTATTGCATTTTGTAGCTCTCTTTAGCTGAATATAGTGGAAGCTGTTATTTACCTTAGAGATTGGTTATTAGGCCAAGGTGATGATTCCTTTTCATGCTTGTTTTTAGTTTAATTTTTTATAATATGATTTTGTCTTTTGTATGTTATTTATAGTAGCACTCATATTGCATCAAGTCAACTTGGATAACTTTGTGGACATGTAACAAAAATAAACTTAAGTGGTGTTGAAAAAATGGTGAAGCCCAATCGAAGAGTGCGATCAGAAGTGGATATGGGCAAAATTTGGCTTTGGTTAACTAGCTCTTATGCTTTATTGCTTTGAGCTTATATATTGTTATGTAATAGGCAAATAGTTGTTGAGCTTAGACTTATGTGTTTGCACTTATTTGATTGTTGGTTATAGTTTGCTGAATAATTGACCTTTGGTTCTGTAACTTTGAACCTAGTACTTTTTGGTTTCCCCCATGCTGTTGGTGATATGTTTAAGTAAATTAGGATTGTCATGTGATGGATGCATGGTATAAATAAGCAGCTTGCAACAAGTAGATAGCTTACAGGTTTAAAAATGTGAATTTTATGCTTAAAAGTTAAATGGGTTAAACAAGTAATTGGGTACCAAATTCTGACCAGTTTAAGTTGAGTAAGTAAGTGAATCAAGTCAACTTGTATAAATTTTAAATGGTTTCAAGTCAAGTTTTTGAACATGTTTATTAAATAGGTCAGGTTCAGGTTGGAGGGTTCTCCAACCCGTTTGACTTCAACCCAAATACAAAGTCGATCCGACCATTCCTATTTGACAGCACTAATCGCTATTATACACAACTTACACACAACACTAGTAAGGCTAAAAACAATAAATAATGCAGTCTTATAAGCAATAAGCTAGCATAGATTAAGAAAGGGTCACATTATAACATTCTCTTAGCTTTTTGTTAGGTAAGTATCTAGACTGTCATATCTGCTAAAGATGCCAAACGTTTGCTTTTTTTTTTCAAAGCCTCACCACTGAACCCATCTTTGAAATTCACAATGAGAAAGCCAAGTGCTCTTCTAAGGCTAGGTGAGTTGTCTTAATATAGTTCAACCTTAAAGCCTTACCAAGTCATATGATGCAATATTTTGGATATCTAATAGTTGTTTATGATAAGCCAAACATAATTAATTAAGAAGCTATTTGAAAAAATTCAAATTCTAACAAAGGTTTACCCCTCCTTGAGTGGGATAAGATCTATCATCCCCAAAACTTAGGGGGCTTAGAATTAGGAAAAATTGTGGCATCAGTACAACTTTTTTTTTAAAATAACAGCTAAATATTTAAAACATAAATTGAATCAATCAAATTCCTATGTAGAAAACTCTCTCCTTAAGATTAGATCCTTTATCAAATAGGTTCTGTGCAGTGAGAAAGATGATTTTTCAAAGTCTAAATCATAATCACTCAATCACAACAAAAAGCATGGAATGCCCCTTATTAGATCCAATCCCTAACAATCAATGTTATTTTAAGATTAGATCTCAAAATTGAGAACCAAAAAAAGATAAAAACTTCCCAACGAATCTCTCTCCTGAATTCTCAAGACGAGCAAAGAGAAATTTTAAATAAAAGACCCTCAATTACCACTATAGGAAGAGATAAAGACAAAAGATATTTTAAAGAGAAATTACCGTTTTCCTTTGTATTCACCCCATCTTCAAATATAAGGATTATGTAGGGAGAATGGGTCTATAAATACCTAAAAGAGGAAAATTAGTACTCATTAGTGGGGCAAGTGGACCAGCAAGAGTCCTACAAATTATCTCAATACATAAATCCAAATTCTAACGGTAATCACAAAATCCATCAGTTGAAAATTTGAGGATATCTCTTCCATGCTCTAAGAACTTTCTAAAGAATTGTACTCTTCCAATGGGAGTATCACCATTTGGAGTCTCTTCCTTAGTATTGAAATTCATTCCATGTATGGAGCCTACGAGGGTTACAACTATAATTTTCTTCATCTAAGATAGGATTCAGATTGCTCCAAACTAAATTCTTTGTACATTCCATATAATCTTGGCTGTTTCCCTCTAAAATATAATCCAATACCAATTTATGACATATGTGGCTAAAATAGATATCTTACGGAAGTAAATAAAGTAGGAGTTGGATCAATTAGGAACCCTTAGGTGAGAATGAAAATTTACACAAATTTAACAAAATTATCGAGACAAAACCTGCATTGCAGTAGTTGAGTTTTTGCTATTTTAGGGAATATAAATGTGAAGTATGATTGGAATTTATTTCATATTCCTATAGTAAAATCATGAGGCTTCTGAAACACCATGAACTTCCCAAATTAGACCTTGTTTGGTGGGCAAAAACTAATAGCAAATATGGGACTAATGCTGAATTAGAGGCAAGTATTATGGTTGAGGGTTGGGCTAAACTTGGGTAAATATAAGAGTGTTACCAAGAGTTGGCATGGGATTTTATACGTATTAACCTTTCCCTCTTAAGAAGGATTTGCCTTGAAATTCTTAAACTAACATTTCACATAAAAAGCAAGATTTTTCAAATTAAATGTGGCACTTATGTTCGTATCACTCAATAGTTCCAACTTGTGGGCATCGTCCCCCACTTTTTCAAGCACCTTGAATAGACCATCTACACATGGCATGAGTTTATTTTGCCTTCTTTATGTCAACCTCTCTTTTCTTAGGTGTAGCCATAGCATGTCACATGCATTGAAAACTAAAGGCTTTCTATGCTTGTTCGCTCTAGTCTTATAAGAGGCATTGACCTTCTCTATTTGAACTCTAACTATATCATTAAGCTTCTTCATTTCTTTAACTCTCTCTTGAGCGTCAAAGCTAACCCTATGCTTAATGGGAAGAGGAAGAAGCTCTATAAGAGTGAGAGGATTGACTCAATGATAAGCGTCAAAAGGAGGGTGACATGTAGCTTAGGTAAGAGCCTCATTGTATGCAAATTTAGCATATGAAAGCTTTAGATGCAATTCTTTAAGATTTTTACTCACAAAACCTTTAAGCAATGTGGATAAAGTTTGGTTGGAGACCTTCATTTGCCCATCAGTTTGAGAGTAGCAAGTAGTGCTAAACTAGGACTTGGTTCCTAACAGTTTTCATAAGTAGCTCTAAAAGTGAGCTAGAAACTTAAGGTCTAGATTGGAGACAACACTTCTTGGCATCCCATACAGACTAATGACTTCTTTCAAGTATAAATGAGCAATATGGAACTAATCAACCACAACTATAATAGAATCATGTCTTTTGAATCCTTGGTGAACCGAAAATAAAGTCCATAGTCACATCTTCCCAAGGGCCATTTTGAATTGGAAGTACATCGTATAATCCTTACTGGAAAGTGCTCTAGGCTTTATGACATATAGCGCACTGAGAGACAATGTTATGAACGTCATTTGCCATTATAGGCCAAAAGAAACGTTCCATTAGAATCTCAATAGTTTAGTTAATGCCGAAATGACCTCTTAATGCACCATCGTGAGCATCTCTTACAAGTAGCCCCCTTAGAGAATTTCTAAGTACACATAGCATGTTGTGCTTGAAGAGAGAAGGGTTTGTAATGACCTTTTGGAAATCCTCATCCTTCTTGTGGGGCTATTATATAGTGTAAAATCCTAAGATTTGGTTTCAAAAATAGAGAGAAGGGTGCATCTCCTTAAGAGAGAATCAAGCACCACATTTTCCATGCCATCCTTATGCGTGCAAGCAGAAGGGAATTTTTGGAGAAATTCCACTCCCTTGGCATATCTTGAGTTCAACTTAGCTTGTTAAGTGACGTAAGATAAGGAATTGTGATCCAAGTGTATCAAAAAGGTTTGGGCTTGAGATAGTGGTTGTAATAAGTGTAAGCTTGGATAATAATATATTACTTCTTATCTTAGGTGGAATAGTTAAGCTGGGGGCCACTTAAACTAAAATAGGTTAAGAAGACGCTAGGCATAGATGAGGACCGCCTGTACGCCAACTCTACTAGCATTACCCTCAACTTCAATAGGCTTTCGAAATTGGGCAGAGCTAAGATAGGAGTCAAACATAGCTTGCCTTTGATTGCTCCAAATGCCCTTTGGGTGGCCATTGTCTACACCAAACTGTGCTTCATCATGCACTTGGTCAAGAGAGCCATAATAGATATAAAGTGTTTGCTGAACTAGCAATATAATGATGCCAATCCACATAAGCTTCCCATGATGGAGGTAGGAATGGGCTAACTTTTGATAGTTCAACTTTTGATTCATCCACTTGTATGGTCTCTCCGAAAACAACATAGTCCAGAAAAATAACTTGGATTGAGAATAGTTCATATTTCTTAAGCTTGGAATAATATTTTTATTGCCTCAAGACATGAAAGACTTTGAAGAAATACTCAACATAAGATGCTTCATCACTACTACACAATAGGATATAATAAAAATAGAGCACAACAACTGTCCTAATAAAAGGCCTTAGAACCTTATTTATATGTTTTATGAATATACGAGGAGTATTAGATAGACTAATATGCATAACAAGCCACTCATATAACTGTTTGGTCTTAAATGCAGTTTTTAATTCAGCACCTCCCTTTATTCTTATTCAACGGTGCCTATTCTAAGATCAATTTTAGGGAAAATCTTAGACTCATGCAATTCTTCAAGCATGTCATCTAATTAGGAGGATGGGGACCTATACTTGAATGTGGTTTATAGCCCTAGAATCCATACACATATGCTGACTCCCATCTTTCTTGGGTACTAAAAGGGCAGGAAGCGAATCTCCTTAATGTACACATGGCTAAGTAACTCTTGGAATTTTCTTTTTAGCTCTTTTAATATATTAGAATTGTACATGTAAGCTGCTTTCATAGGTAATGGAGCACTTGGTAAGAGATAAATTTAATGCGCGATTCCTCTTAAAGAAGGGAGCCTCAGGGTACATAATCGGGAATACATCATAAAACTCTTTTAAGAATGATTGAGCTAGAAGATGTATAGGGTTCACTTCCTTCCTGGTGTTTGATTCCAACATTAGTGAGGTAAATAAAAGTATGCTCTTACTAATAGCTCTCTCTACCTGTGTCTTAATCACGTAGAGGTTTTTCTTACTTCCATTTCCCAGTTTAATTTTATGAGGCTTGGGTGGAGGTAGTGGGGCCAAAATGAGGCTGCCCCTTATACTTGGATGCATATGTGTTAGCATGCCTATTGTAAATCACATGATTATCAGATAACCAAGGTCTACTAAGTAGTAACTAGTATACATCCATGGGGAAAACATCACATAACACTTTACCATTGCAAAGACCAATCAAAAATTAAATAAGATATTATTATGAAATAGTTACCTCGTTCCCTTACTTGAGCCATTAAAGAGTGTAAGAAGTTGGGTGCACCTTGGTTGACAGTTGTAGCTTTTTGATGCATGTCATTCAAGCCATATTGGTGCAAATTCTTCAGTAAATGACTAGCTGACACACCTTCCCCGTAGTTGTACACCTGGTAAGTAAGACTTGTTCCCTTTGGCTGGATTCAAGAGGATCATCTTTGGCATGAACAGTTTTTCAAATTACCAATAATTCTCCAACATTTTAGGAGACCAAAGTACTATCCTCAATCTTAATCCCTTCATCACTAGTTTCTTCCAGAACGGCTTGGATTTCTTCAACCTCTCTTATAGTAGGAATTTTTCTATTAAGGCAATTAGCTTAAAAATGTCCATATCCAAGACGTTTGAAACACATCATTCTTTCCAAGCTATTTAGTGTTTGCTAGCAATTCCCTTGCCTTTATTTAGGGCCTTTGGGGAAGTTAGGATAGTATTGATTTTAGTCTGAAGAATAATTCCCTTTATCATCATGTGAGATTGATTTATAGAGGACATTCAGAAAGGTTTTCTAACTTTAGTTGCTTCTCAACTTTGATAGCTGGATTGCCAACATCATCAAATAATGGGTAAGGTTATAAGTCGATCTTATTTGCAATGTTAGGGGATAGACCCTTGATAAGTGTAGTACTTATAAGCTCAAGATCATTCTATCCACCTTATTTAGAGTAGCCCAAACTCCTTAATATAATCTTCCACCTTAAGATTCTCTTAGCTAAGAGAAGTGACCTTGAGGAAGATGTCTTTCTTGTAGGAGGACGGTAAAAACCTCTTTGCACGTGTTTCTTAAGCTTATACCATATCTTGATCATAAAGTTAGCTAAATTTCCTTACTTTATTCCTCTTCTAGTTCTCATACTATAAGAATGCATACCTCTTCATTTTGGGAATAACCATTATGAAGGATTTCTCATCATTATACTCTTAAGTCCAAAGATCCTTTCGATAGATTGAACACAATATAAGTATAAATCCGGGTTGAGGTTTCCATCAAACTCTGGTACCCACACTTTGAGATCTCTAAGTTCATCCCCTGGATGCCTTCTTCTCCTTTCTTTCCTATCCCTATCATTATAGTATTAATGGGAGGAGGAATAGGTGATGTCAACAGGCCTCATGTCTCGCTCCTCACGATGTGTTCTTCCTTTAATGGATATAAATCCTTTCACTTGCTCCAACTTACTCATGATCCTTCTTACTTACTTGTGGAGCCTACAAATTGAGAAGATTCACCACTGTTGGCCATGCTTCGGCATAGTTAAGAGAGGATATAGGGGTGAAAGGATGGAAATAGGGGTAGAATGAGATTCTAACGTTGGCATGGGCAGAAAAGGGAGAAATTAGGAGGTTGCATAGGCATGTTAAGAGGCATGGTTAAATCATGCTAAGTCACTGCCTACTGCTGGAGTGTAGCACAAATGTGCTTGGTAGGATACATAGAGCATGCTAAGTATTTGGGCCCAACCATGCAAGGCGTATGATATGGCACAAACATGTTGAGTAACACTAGAAAATTTTTGGTTTGTATTTTCAATGGTTTTTTGGCTATTTTTATGGCGTTAGGTTATTTTATGGAGTTTTGGATTGTGTTTAGAGTGGTTAAGTGTTTGGGGCTGGGGTTGCTTGTGGACAAAAAGGATGATTAAATTTGGTAAGTGAGGGAAATTTGTGTGAAATCAAAGTATGGGTTCTGGGAATAGATTTGGGGCTGAAGGATGATGGGTTTTATGTGGAAGAACTGCCAATAGGACCTTTAGCTTTGACACTGACTTGGCAAGGGTGATTCCTCAAAGCTAAGATCATAGTAAACCATTCATAACAAAAAGAAGGGATGCTCCTTAGTGGATTCAGTATCTGATAACCAAAGTGATAGATTAGGGGCTACATCAATTAAGAACTCAAAAGAAGATAAAAACTTCTTGCCCAATCTTGCTCCTAAACGCTCAAAGCCACCAAAAAGGAATCTTAAAGAGAACACTCTCAATTACCACTATAAGAAGAGATGTAAAGATTTAAGGGATTGTGGAGAGAAAATGACCTTTTTGCATTTCTACTCATCCAATATTCAAATATAAGGATTAGAAAGGAGGGAATGGGTCTATAAATACCCCAAATTAGAAAATTGGCTCCTGCATAAGTAGGCTAAGTGAGACTTCTCCAAATTATCTTAAGAAATAAATGCAAATTCTAAGGATAATAGCAAAATCCATGAGCTGAAAATTTTTGGATATCTCTCCCATTTTTTAAGAAGGTTCTAGAGAGTTGTACTCATTCAATAGGAGCACCTCCACTTGAAATCTCTTCCTTTAGGTTCATGCCAAGTGTGGAAAGTTCAAGCATTACAATTGTAGATTCCTCAATTAAAGCTAAAATCCATATTGCTCTACAATTGAATTTTGTGCACATTATACATTATTTTTACCATTTCCCTCTCAAATGGAATTTAATTCCAATATTTAGCAAATGATGCTAAATTAGACATCTTAGGAAGTGCATAGATTAGGGACTGCATCAATTGTGCACAATTAGACAAGAACCAAAATTCACCTAGTTCAGCAAAATTACTGAGCAAAAATGTGCTCTATAGTAGTTGAGTTTTTGCCATTTAAGGGAATGCAAGTGCGAAGTACTATCTAAAGTAGACCTGTGAGGCTTCCCAAAGCACCATGGAACAACCAAATTAGACATCCTTTGATGGTGAAAACCCATGACACGTTAGGACTAGTGTGAATTGGATGAAGCATGGTGTTGGAAATCGGATTGAACTTAAGTGAGGATGAGCGTCCTACTAAGAGTTGGCATGAGGTTTAATATGTATCACATAGGAAAGTGAGCAATGGGAAAAATCATTAAGTTTTGAATAGATGCGTGACGTTTAGATGAGGGTTTGGCTTCTAAGTTGGGCGTCGATTCCTTCAACTAATGCCAGTGTTAAGTTGTGTGATTTTTTCACTCTTGACAAGGCCTAGGATTATTCACAACTTTCATAGCATGATTTTGTTCAACAAATCCATGATGGTAAATCAACCTAGAGGGTAAATAAAGTCACTATTAGAAGTTCTATAATTTAAAATCTTTTGAAAAGAATAACATTAGGAATATAAAGATAAACATGCTTGAGTTGGAGCATAACATTTAGACAGAAGGAGACTCTGGCTCAAAATTCATATGCAGTGAACAAAAAAAGGTAAGTAATATAGAAAGTGAAGACATTAGAGGTAGAATTATTATTGTTTTTAAACAAGGTTCACCAAACTCAACTTTGGGCTGCATCCCCACCTAAGATCCTTTCCTTAACCTTTATATTCAATTAATTTACAATCTTCTTAAGATAAAATTTACAACAGTGTCCTAACTTCGTGCTTACAATTATAGCTTCTATTGAGTACTGTAATAAGCTTAGTAACTTAGTTCTTCTAGAGTTTCTCGACTCTTAGAAGAGCACTTCCTAGCAAGAGCCTCATTGCTCACAGGGACTTTGATAGTTCACGTAGAGTACCTCTATAATAGCTCCCCATACACTCAACAAAAGGACCATTGCTTCTTACCTATAGACAAAGTTTACATAACCTCAACCCTGATCTTAGAGTATAGAAATATTTGCACAGGGACTTTGATAGTTGCCTTAGGAAGTCGGATTCATTTCCTCTTTGGTAATTCCCTTTATGTTGTACTTAGTCATACTTTCCATAAAAGAAATAAATCATCCTTGTTTCTTCCTCTTTAAAGTGACCATTGATATGGTTATTGTGTTCAAATCATCTTGTCAATTGCACGAATAGAATCTAATTAGGAAGTCCGACTAAAAAGAATTTTGGTAGCATTTATTGCTTGATGGTAACAGCTAGTTGTTTATTTAAGAAAATTTAAATTTCAACTTGCTTAGTCGTTATAAGTACCATAACCCAGAGCTTGGGGGCAGTCCCCAATGAATGGTTGGACACTTTGCTAGATGAGTAGTTTGAATTTTATTTTGTTTACTTTCTTTTATTTTAAGTAACATAATCTAGACAACAACAGAAGGTTAGACTTCAACTTAGAAACCCTACGTAGTTCCAAACAGTGCTGACTAGTTGGCCTAGAAGGCTAGATAACAGTCCTAATCTAGGAACCCGACTAGGTTCCTAAGCTAGGCTAATGTCCATCTCTCTGGCCAAACAACGATACCGTCTACATTAATGGAGCGCAATTTGCATCCCCAGCCAAAATTTCTATTTTTTCTAGTCAAAAAGGGTTAAGCAAAAATTAATAAAACAATGAAATTCATTCCATACGATCTCAAGGGAATTTTTAGGAAAGCTTACAACACTAAGTCTCTAAAATGAACCATAAACTGAAAAGGACACAAAAAGTGACAATGGGTTTGTTTTTTAAGGTGGTTTTAAAAAAGCCCCCGAATAATTCCTAAAATGGGAACCATTTGACTTCATAGGTTTAAACCAAAAATCCAGATTCTAGAGCAAATGTACAACATTGTGATGGAATTCATCGAACTATCGCCTATTATCACTGATGACCTCTACCAATCAAAATGGAAAATTGGAATTAATTCACAATAGCATAAAAAGAAACATAAAACACATCAGATATAATGTTAGGAAATTGAAGTGTCAAGCAAAAAAGAGAAATGGTAAATTTAATATTTAAGGACTAAGTTACCAAAGATTACATCCTTGGGTCTAAACAAATCTAAACGAAAGAAAGAAGCAAAGGGGAAAAAAAAGAAAGGTAGGTTTAAAAGGTTGGCGCCCTCAGATTACCTGACTGAATGACTTAGAAAACCCCAGGATAGAGAATGGTAAGACATAACTTTATGCTAAAGGGTTTTGATGATAGATTTGAGAAAGGTTTGTTAGGTTATTTGAACCTCTTAGTATTTTCTTAGAGTTTTCTAAGGTTCTAGTGTGTCTTTGAAGGCTACGTGAGTGGCTAAAATTATGATTGTACAAAACGACCGTTTCCTAAGGTATCACAAAAGTTGGTGCCCTACATAAGAGATTTTTCTTTGGTTTGAGTCAATAGCTAGTGTTTTTCAAAGATAGGTAAGAAAAAAGGAGTCAGATTGGGATGTGCTGGGCAGGAACTGGTCTTTGTTTTGGGTTAGGCTGCAAATAATCCAATTTATTTCAGTTATAATTTCTCAATCAACCTCTATTTTGAGTGATACATTTTTTTCCCTAAAATCGTATTGAGTCCAGTTTCTAATGATACTAATTGCATAATTTTCGGATTACTGTGGAAGAGGACATAAGTGAAATGGTCAATTGGTATCGTCATTTTTAGCACACATCTTAGCAATCAATTTAGATCCTCTTCATTGCTTATCCAATTTTGATTCATAATATGTCATTAGAAATCTTAGTCAATGAAAATACTAATATCTAAACTCAATAATTTTATGAATCCTAGGTTAGGGTGAAAGTATGGAGTGAATCTTAATTCAATGTCAGACAATGTCAATTTGGGTCTTTTTGAGCGTTTTGACCCCGATTAACCTTTTATGGGCGTCTTTGGGTTTGGATGTGGTTCAAGAGATGTTAGTACATTTTAAGGCTCTTCATCTAAATATCTAGTGTCTCCGTTCTTATTTGCTCTGTTCATCCTCATCGGCCATTTTATATAAAGGAGACATGTTTTAGGCATATATAGTTAAGCCCCACTTTGACTGAGCCTGAGTAAGGCAAACGTCAAAGAAAAGAACATTATTTATGCTTACCTATTTGAAAGAAATTATTCTGACAGTTGGTGGATGGAAGACCTGAAGCCTGGTGTCTATCCACTTTAATTGTGACGGATGCTATTGATACTTGAACTTCATCATTGAGGGTCCTAAAGCTTGATGTCCACAAACTTTTGTGATGACGGAGGCTAATATGGACCTTTCATTGCTATTACATGTCTCTTGTCAGTGTACCAATTCTAAATTTTTGATGGTTTATCGATTTAGTGGACCTTTTATCAGTTTATTACTTCTGATTTAATCTTTCATCTATTTAGAGGACTTCTCTCCGGTCTAACGGCTATGATATTTGACCTTTCATTGGTTTAGTGAACCTTTTTTTGGCCTATTGGTTATAAGATTTGACCTTTCCTTGGCTCAGCTAACCTTTCGCTGGTTTGGTAGTTTTGATATTCAATCTTTCACTAGTCTAGCAGATCCTTTGCCTTTCTAGTGGTTCTGAAGTTGACCTTTCGCCAATCAAGTAGACCTTTCACTGGTCTAGCAGTTAAGATATTTGACCTTTTGTCAGTTTAGGGGCCCTTTCATTAGTCTAGCACTTCTGAGTTTGACATTTTGTTGCCCTAGTAGACCTTTCACTGGTTTAGCGGTTATAAAATTGGACCTTTCATCGATTTAGCGGATCTGACGCTAGTCTAATGGTTCTAAATTGTTGACCTTTCACCTGTCTGGCAAACCTTTCAATAGTCTAGCAGATCTGTTGCTGGTCTATTGCTTCTAAATTGTTGACCTTCGGCCAGTCTAGCATTTTCGAGTATGACCTTTTATCGGGCTAGTAGACCTTTTACTGATCTAGCGATTATGAGATTTAACCTTCGATAGTCTAACGGACCTTTCACCGACCTAATGGTTCTGCATTATTGACTTTTCAACGGTTTATTGAACCTTTTGCTGGTCTAGCGGTTATAAGGTTACTAGTGTAAAGGCCTACAGATATGTAGGAAGATTCATGTGAATTTGGTGGCAAAAGAGCCGGAAAGCATGTAGCCTGATCGCAGTGAATTTACAGGTGTAAACGCCTAAGGACTTATAGCCAGATCTTCGTGAACATGGTTATGTGAAAGCCTGAAGAGCTATAGCCAGATCCCGGTGAATTGGTGGCGTCAGAGGCATAAGACCTATGGCGAAGTCCTTATGAAGTTGGCGGCGTAAGAGCCTGAAAAACCTATAGCCAAATCTATGTGAACTTGGTGGCATGAGACCTATAGACCTATGGCCATATCTTTATAAGCTTGGTGGCGTTAGAGCCTAAAGACCCATAACCAGATCTCTGCAAACTTGGTGGCTTGACAGCCTATTGACATGTAGCCAGATCTCTATGAACTTTGTGGTGTCAAAGCCTAAAGACTTGTAGTTTTTTATGGGCCTCTCAATATATAGGTGCTGAGACTCAATCTCCAAGTCTAACCTTTTATCGATCCTACATTGATGTCATCCCTTTCTAATGGAAGCCTGGTGGATGTTGAAATGTCCAAGATGTTGAGGTCTTTTTTTAATGTTAAGATAAAAAGGATAAGACACCTTTACGGCTAGATTCTCTTGAACTTAGTTATCTAATAACCTAAACGTTGGTTGACGTCCTTTGTATAAGGACATAGGTGCATAGCTTATTTAATATAACGGTAATGATGCTTGTGTAAAGTTCACTTTGAAGATGGAGTTTGCATTTTAACTACGCCTGATTGAGGCATCGATCAAAATATAGAAGTCCTCTATCATAGTTGTTGATGAAATTTTAAGAACCTTTAATGTAGATTCACGGCTAACCAGCATTGTGTGCCCTTCTTGTAGGATCGTTGTCATCCTTGATTGTACACTTCCTCATCCTGAGTGATCAATGCAAAGGCAAGTTAGTAAATAGGCTAAAAACACATGTATAGACACAAATGCACTTGTTAGCCTTGTTGAGACTATGTAAGTATGCTAACTGTGTATATACATGATGACCTAACCTCATATACATATAGGTGGAGGTCTTATGCTAAGTTTGGGGTTCATTAGATAAGGGTTGATTAAGACACAAGCGACTGATGGGCTATACATCGTGTTGTTCAGTGGCTTAGGCTGCAATATACTATATGAGGGGTGACCTTTAATTTTGTTCCAAAGTGCTCCTTTTTGAAGAAACATCACGATTTCTTTCTCGTAGCAACAAAAAGCCCTAGATATGTAAGTATAGTGATAGTCATAGATGCCTCTTGCTGGTATTAAGTAAGCCCTAATCAAGTAGAACGAATATGATGATCCCCATGTTAGGAAATGTTTACTATAAAGGAAACCTTAGTTGTGTGAGTAATGTATGGACGTCGTTTGCCTTGGTGAGTGCTTGCCTAGAGAATCTAAGATTGGAAACAAGTATCAAACTCTTAATCTAGCTGCCGTAATTGAGCTGAAAAGTTCTGAATAATGAAATGGAGGCGAGATCACATGCTAGGATGATTGCGATGAAGTGCTAAAGTGGATGAATAGTTTTTTCAAATCTGATTTGATGGGAGTATGTAATGGAATGCTTCTTATCTTCAAAAACCAATGTTTTATTTCCTTTTCCTCCTTTTCCCCATCCAGCCACTTCAGGTTTTTAGATCAGTCACACTTCTCCTATCTCTTGCCCTCTCTCTCTCTCTCCCCCCTTCCCCCCCCCCCTTTTTGAGATCAAAGGACTCAATTGAGATGTTTTTTCATGGAAAAGAGTCCCCATGGTCAGGTCTCAAAGAGAATACCTACGTATTCAATGTAGAATCAGGTCATTCGTGGTTTAGGAGTAAGCATGCATCTTAAAGGAGGGATGCCTCAAGGAGGATTGTTTAAGGTAGGCGTTACAGTTAAGGTGCCAAAGGACGGGAATTCATATGAAGACTTAAATAAATCTCATGAAATCTTCAAGTGTCCATGGATGATAGGGTTAGTATGAATTGACAATTTCTTCCTTTTCTTATTCTTTTTCTTTTCAAGCTATTTTTCACTCTTCTCTTCCTCTTTTGTTTTTGATTCTCTTTTTTCTTTTTTATCTCTTTTCTCTTTCGATGGAGCCGTTTGTTCCAAACTCTCTTTTTCTATTGCTTATTTTGATATTATTTTCACCCATGACACATTCTTTCCCACTCCTAACTTAGGTCAAATGTGGTTACCAAAGAATTAGGCTTATTTAAAGGATTAAAGGGGTTCCAAGTAGTAACTTATTAGGTTTGACAAAGGTATTAATGCAGGTCATCAAAGAAGGCCTCATACCCTAGGCATGTCCTTTAAAGTTGTGTGACTTATTGTAAACAAATTTCTGATTTTTCTCTGTTTTTTTTTTTCCAGATAATGGATTGAAAGTCTTAGTCACTTTTTTATTTTATTTCTCTCTCTCCTTTTGCTAGCTCGCTTTATGAGGTTTTAAAGATACCTCCCCGCCTTTTCATTTCTATTTTTAAGCTCTATATTCATCACCAAACAAGAGCATACTAGCAAGGAAAAGGGAAAACATGGAATAGGTTTGGGAAGTGTGAAAGTGTTAAAGTTCACGACTTGGACTCTGAAATGGGAGACCTAGTGGGTAAGTGAAAAGATTCTCCTACTCAAGTTATGAGTGCATGTTCATAGGGTTGGTGGTACTCTTTAAATCCTCTAGTATGTAGTTATATAGTAGGCTTAGTAGTAAAACACTATAATTAAAGGGACCACTAATATGTTTAGCCTTTTATCTCAGTATCTTAGATGAATTGGAGAAACTTTTATAAATGATTATGTAAGCGTCATTCTAATATCTTGGGTACTTTTAAAGAAAAACCTAAGGTGGGCCCATTTAGCTTACCTATGGTGACCCTTCTTTTTTTTTTTTTTTTGGGGGAATTTAAGGTGAATCCCTGAATAAGGAGTTTTAAGCTTAGACTTCTTAATTCTTTGTCTAAGGTCTATAGCTAGAGTTTCACACTCATCAAATTTTGTGATCACTTCCCTAAGATGTTCCATGACTTGCTTTTAGGTTTGTCAATGGGGGTAATAAGGTGATAGTTTGAAAGATGGAATGCAATTGCGGTGGGTAATGGAAGGGAGATGTTAACGGTCTTGGATATGGTTGAAGTAAATTTTAAGTTAGAAGGGGAGGATGGCTTGGTATGCTTCAAGGTTTAGGCTACGGTGAAAGCGATAAGGTCAACATGCTAGATTTAGACCAAATCAGGCCTTACCTTAGACGAGGTTCTAAGTTTAGATGGCCTATAGGCCTAAGCTTGGTCTAGGTTTATCTCAAATGAATCCTGAAGCTATGCTGGGAATAGGCATGACTTTGCTTTGTCTCCTTACAATGGGCTAGTTTAGATATGCGGATGGATCTAGGTTTACGCATGCGTAGATCCTTGGCTTAAGGGATGGATGTATGGCACATGGACCATAGAGTTATGCATGGATCAATATCTAGGCCTTAGTTAAACTTATACATTATGAATGTGATGCAGTATTGGATGCAACCTAAAATGGAGTAGGGCTTTAAAGGTCTGATGGGCCAGATCATGGACTTTGGGCCCAGATGGACCTATGTATGCACGATAATGCCAAATGATTTATGACTCTTTGGGCATATAGCCCACAGTTGATATGTTATGACCCGACAATGGCCTTCATATTCCCCATTCACATAATGAGATTTGGAAACTCATGACTTAAGGTGACATAGAGCTGGAGTAATGATGTCAACCCTCATACTATGATGCATGCAAGGCTTAGAAACTATATAATTCGTCCTCTCTCAATACAAAATCAAAACACTTGGACTTCACCGTATCTAAGTGGTCTAAAACCAAATCATACCCTCAACTGGTTGAGCTAACATCTTTTTAACCTAGGCCCCTAGACATAATGACGATTCTATGAACCTAAAGCATGAATGTATGGGTCATTAGGTGCAGGTAAGTTTAGGCACTCACACTAGAGTTATAAGCATTCATAGAATCATGCATGCATATGAATTCCAACTGAATCCAAAGTTCTATGTTATCAGTAGTTTAAGTCAGGCTTAGAACAGTTCTCTCATGAGCCGAACGCTTCGTTCTACATAGGTTACATGGTAAGATTAGAACATTTCATTCTTTTCTTATAGATCATGTGGATTAAGAACAGTGTGCCATAAATGGATGAAACAATTACCTATTCTGTTGGAAGTCTAGTTGACCCCTTAATGACCAGCTATTTCTCTGAGAAATTAGTAATGGGGTTAAACCGAAAAGCAATGCTATTCCTAGGAAGATAACAGCTATAATACAGGATTCCAAATGCCAGTGTAACTAAAAATATCTCTAATTTGATTTCAAATCTCACCCTTTTACAAAGTCTCCCAATAGAGTCACGACTATAAGGACCACGACCCAAAACCCAGGGGTGATCCTCTATAAATAAGACTGTTCATTATTCAGTCTAGAACTGGACTGGACTGAAGACCGACTTAGATCAGACCGGACTAGTCCGGACTGAGCCAAATCGATTTGGTTATCGGTCCTATTTTTCTCCAGTTTCGATCTTCGGTCCACTCCATGTCTTGACCGGGTGGACTGGCAGACTATACCGGGACCGAATTAATTTTAGAATTTTTCAAGTTTTTGATATTTGAATTAATTGGTTCGCTTAGTCGTTCGTACTCATGGTCTCTTTTTGCGACAAGTACAACAGCGATTGATTGTTTTAGTGGGAATTTTAAAAGTGATCCCTTGTGTAGAGTGAAATGTGATAAAAAAATTAACTCTTGCAAGACACAGGATCATGAACACATATAGATGAAGGAGCTCTAAAAAGCTTTTGTGCGCACAACAAAGACTACAACTAGGTAGGTTGGATCAAACTCCAATTACTGAGCATTAATTACTCAAATGAAAATAATTGATCCAATCAACGGCATTCAGATGTGTGGACGTTTGCATGATTTTTGTGATTAAAGAAGAAAGGAGCAGCAAGACATCATATCATCATATATCATATCATCATATATATATATATATATATATATATATATATATATATATATATATATATATATATATATATATATATATATATATATATATATTAAAGTTGAATGGAATCAATGTATGAGTGTCATGTGTCATGCCACTTAGGATGCCATGTGTAATGCAGCGTAGAATTAATTAGCTACTTAAATATCCATTTATAGTTTAACTACTGCAATGCTATTTTATTTTAAAAAATAACTCTTTGGATATCTTATATATTTATTAGTGTACTATAATAAAACATTCATTTTATTAATAAATTAAAAAGATGGTCCATAAAAGTTTCCCATAAAAATAGATGTTATAGATATTAGAGAATTTTAACAAGAAAATAGTAAATAAATAATTATATTATGAAAACAAAAGGAATTTGAAGTGATTTAAAAGGAAAAAATAAAAGAAACAATAATAACTCAAAAAAATAATAATTATGTTGTTCTAAAATTTTTACTACTTTTAAAATTGAACATTTTTATTGCTTATTTATGTTTAATTGAACTTAAAATAACAATTGACCAAACTTTTTGCATGCACTTTTCACATATCTTATGTAGTCATT
Organism: Carnegiea gigantea; assembly: GCA_029747015.1. Lineage (NCBI taxonomy): Eukaryota > Viridiplantae > Streptophyta > Magnoliopsida > Caryophyllales > Cactaceae > Carnegiea > Carnegiea gigantea. Next base: position 445,516 of record JAKOGI010000652.1, on the reverse strand, counting down.
AGTAATAAGATAATATAATTTTTATTAAATTAAGATAAATAAAAAAGTTGGTTCTTTTATCTGCAAAAACTTGCCCACAAAAGAAAAGACGTCTCATATATTAGGCAATATTCAAACAATAGTAGATAAATAATTATGATGCATGTATAAAAGGAATTTACAATAATTTAATGAAAAAAGAAAAAGAAACAATGATAACTCAAAAAAAAAAAAATTATTTTCTAATGCAATATCAATTCTATATATTAAAGTGGCCAAATGCCACATAATTGTTACTATTTAGTTAAAAATTATATTCTCCAAAAGTATACTCGTTTTAACAATGAAATACGAATGAAATAAAAAAAGTGAGTTCAAATTAAGGATGAAGAAGACATTGTTACAACAAAAAAAATAATCTAGCAAAATGTTCAACTTTTGATAGTTAAATAATTTGACATATCGATTTATTTTTATTATTCGAAAAGAAACTATCTATTATGCTATTAATATATTGAAAAAATGCTTAAATTATGTTCTTGCATCGCAAGGGCATAATCCTAGTTTCTTAATAAATGCTTGAAGCTTAATTGAAATGAGGTTTTGCAGGATGTTAGTCTGAGTCATCCTCTTACTCAAAACTCCTTAAGAATGAATATCCCATGAATTTTGAAAACTGGGCCCTTCTATTTCTTTTAAATTTTTTTAAAAAATTTGGGGGGGGGTTGGGGTGGTTTACTCTGTGACAGTAGTAAGAGCCCATTTGTTTTTTTATATGGGCTTTTGAACAAGAGCCCATTATTTGCTTTTATCTGGTCGGCCCATTTCATTTCCATTTAGGACTCCATCCAAATTAGTCCGGCCTCGATCCAGTTCGGGTTCTTCCCGGTCCGATCCTCGGTCCTTAAGTTGGTCCTTAATTAGTCTTCAGTCTAGGCTAGTCTGGTCCGGTCCAGTCCTAGACCGGTGAACAGCCTTGTCCGCGAACGGTTGAGCCTACTTACTGGATGTGTAGTTTGAATTTTATTTTGTTTACTATATTTTATTTTGAACTAAAACAATCCAAACTGCAATAGAAGGTTGGGCTTGAACACAAAAACCCAACTCGGTCCAAACAGTGCCAACTGCCTAGCTAGAAGGCTAGACAGCGATCATGATCTGCGTTCTTGGGTCATGATAAGGTCTAGCACTTTGGCCTAAATAGCAGTATTATCCGGATCAAGAGGGTAAAATTGACATCTCAAGCCAAAATTCCTATTATGCACAATCTAATAAGGTTAAGCAAAAACTAATAAACAAAATTCATTCAATAGAGTTGCTGTGAGTTTTTAGAGAAAGATACAAAACCAAATCAACTCTATGAAATGAACCATAAACCGAAAAACACACCAAAAGGGACAATAGGTTTGGTTTTTAATAAGGTTTTCAAAAGGCCCCTGAATAATCCCCAAAGTGGGAACTACCTATCTTCATTGGTTTAATCCAAAGATCCAGAATCGGTAGTGAAGGTAAGATATCATTATGGAATCCATCGCGATGTCGTCCCTCGTCAGTGATAGCCTCTACTAATCAAAATGAGAAATTAGAATTAATTCACACTAACATAAAAACAAACATGCAGCATATTAAATATAATAATACGAAATTAAAGCGTCAAGTAAAAAAGAGAAAATGGTAAAATTAATAGCGACAGCAAGCGAGGACTAAGTTACCAAAGATCACATCTTTGAAATTAAATAAAGCTAAACAAAAGAAAGAAGGAAATGGAAAAGGAGAAAGCTAGGGTTGGCAAATAGGTTATCTACTTGAGTGACTTAGAGAACCCCGTGATCGAGAATACTGAGTCTCTGCAAAGGATTTTGAGAATAGATTGAGAAGGGCTCGTTTAGGTTCTTTAAAACTCTTCGTATTATCTCAGATTTTTTTGAGGTTCTGGTTGTATGTTTGGAGGCTAGTTGAGAGGCTGAATTTATAGCTGTAAGAGACGAGGGATTCTTATGGTTTCTTAGGAGTTGGTGCCATGTAAACTAAAGCTTTTCTCTAGTTGAGCTAGCGGCTAGGGATTTTGGAATATATGTTAGAAACAAAAGATCGGGTTAGAATATGCTAGGCTGGACCTGTCCGTGTTCCAAGTTGGATTGTGAACAATTTAATTTATTTTGGTCATAACATTCATGTCCAAACCTCTATTTTGAATGATTCATTTTTCCGTAAATATTATTGGGTCTAGTTTCTAATGACACTAAGTTAATAATTTTCAAATAAGTGCGGAAGAGGATATAAGTAACATTGTGAACAAGTGTCATTTTCAATGTAAGGCTTAATAATCGCTTATATCCTTTCCATTGCATATCAGATTTTGATGCATAATATGTTATTAGAAGACTTAGTCAATGAAAAATATTAATATATGAACTTAATAATTTTATTCACCTTAGAGTATGGTGAAAATATGGAATGAATCTCAACTAAATGTGAAACACTGTTTATTTGGTCCTATTTAAGCTTTTTGGGATCGATTAGCCTTTTGTTGGCATCTTTGGGTTTAGATGTGTGGGTTAAAGGATGTTAGCATATTTTAAGGCTCATTTAAGTATCCAGAAGTCCCCAATTCTTATTCATTCAATTTATGATTGCCATTCAATATTTTGTACCAAGGAGACACTTTTTAGTTGCCTACAGTTAGCCACACTTTGATCGAGCTTGATAAGGTGAAGTTGCAAGTAAAGAACTTCATTTGTGTTTACATACTTGAAAGTGATGATGCCACAACTTGGTTGCTGGAAGACCTAAATCCTGGTGCCTATCCACTTTCATCATGACTGATACTAATGATGCCTAAACTTGGCTGTGAGAGTCTTGATGCTTGTTTAATTAGGACTTAAGTGAATGAATGTCGAGGAATGCTTGTGCCAAAGGAGTGATACTTCTTAAGATATTAAATAAGGACTTAAGTGTGTCATAAGTGAAACAAATAAATGATCTCAACAATTAATGATCATTTTATAGCTACCATCTTTTGATCAAATTGACTTAGATGGGAGCTTGTAAGAACATCTATATCGGTTTCCATCTAGGTCACCCTAATAAGACTACGAGTCTAACTATTTAAACAGTCTCTCTAATTTCACATTTTCGTGGGGCACTCTGGTAGAACTCTGACTAGTCTCTAACTCGTCGCTTTTATCTTTCATCAAAATCTTTGTGTGACTAATAAATTTAGCAATTAGGGGATCGGGTAGAATGCCATTTTTTCCTAGAGACTCTTACTTAGACAATGACTTTTAGGGGGTCAAGTAATGTAAACTACACCAATTCCTTATGCGTAAATTGCAGGTTTGTTTTCTATTTGGGACTTACTTGAAGTGTTATTTTATTTTTTTATTTTATGTCATGCTTAAAATTGGAATTTTCATTTGTCAACCATGTCGTAATCGTCTTCCTTGTTGAGGCATTTTGCTATGTAAAGGGCTCCAATACTATGCCTTATTTTCCCTTCTTATGATCATGATAGTAAGGATATAGACCATTTATTCGTTAATTGCTACGGCAATTGAAGCATGAGAGTTGTCGCTCACAAGTAGCATCGAGCTTTTCGCTTCCCACCTTCTCCTACTTTTTCAAGAGAGAAGTTGCATAGTATCAAACGGCTTTACCTACACTAATCAAATGGCTTTAGTCCTTTGATTATTCAGAAATCCCATAATGCTTTAATTTTTTATCATGATCCCCCAAAGCTTATGGTAACCTTGGTTCATGTGAAATGTAGCTAGCTGGAGTAGAAACTGTGAACTTCATCACCACTATCTTCTTCATCACATCCCTTTTCTCAAATTCGTGGACCGCCCAATTTGTTGGGTGGAAGTTATCAGAAGTTGAGGGACCTATTGAAAGCAACTTTGATGTCCCAATCTTTAGAGGGAATAGTGATGGGATTTGTTATTCGTAGCTGGAAAAAAATTTTCAGTATACTTGTATCTATTTTATGGAAAGCTAAAACATGGATTATCTCTTCTCAATTGCAAACAAATTCATAAGAGCATCATACTTTCCTCTTATTTGTTTAACCCAGAAATTATCCATTTAGTTAGAAATTTCTAAATAAGCTTTGCAATGAAGGCCTTAGCTCACAACATTGGCTTTCTGCAAACCTAGGCCATTGTACATTTTTGGCACATGGATTTTATCCCATGCTACTAAAGGGAGGCCTTTATCATTGTTGGATTTTGTTCAAAAGAACTTAACTATGAATAATTTAATGAAAATTTTCAAAAATTAAAGAAGGAACCTAAAAAAATTGCATGGTATATGATGGTAAGGATTTAAGACAAGATTGAATAAGAACAATCTTATCAGCTTTTAGATAAGGAGGTAGGTTGCTAAGGTAAAAGCTTGGATAGATTTAGTTCCACTGGTTAAGTTATGGAGTGGATCTAAAAGGGTTGACCGCAGAATGCATAACATCCCAAATGCTTACCTGGAGAGGAGATGTGTAGCCCATTGAAAATGCCAGTAACTATTTGTTTATCCAAACATATAAAGCACTCTTAGAAAATTCTTTTTTTAGACTTATATAGGTTGCTAGGCTACTGACAAAAGAATGAACATCCTTTTGAAGCTTAGGATTCCCAATAACTGATGCAATTGCCTCCTCATGTTTGTTAAACAAGTTCGAAGCAGCATAATTCTTTTAACATAAATAACTAATTCTTTTTGCTGGAGATTCACTAGTAGCGGGGATTTCTCCACTCAATCTGCCAAAATGGTAGCTCACACAAACTTTTCAACGATTAACCTGTGTGAAATTTCAATAGGATCTAAATATTGGATGTCATGCCTAAATTTAATATATTTTGTGCTAATTATGCCATAGTGTCCATCTTCCACGAGAACTTCGCTTCATAGAGGTCGAGCATGTGGCTCCAAGGATATGAGCTATCAATAACTTTGGTCAAAGTAAGCCCAGGTAACACATTCTATCTTAGCTTAAAAAGTTATTTTTGGGGCGAAATTTCAGTGATTACTATCTCGAAGTTCATTTCAACATCTTTGTCAACAATTTAGAGTTTGTTTCAAAAAGCTGGTCAAATTCGATTCTCAACCAAAGCCATTGGTCTGCTTAAGCCAATCATAAACCAAAGTCAATAGTTTGCCAACATCTGTGATGGCGACTTTGAAACTTTTCCTGAGAGTACTCCAAGAGGCACGACTTAATACTTATTTTTCTACATTAATGTTACACGGTTTGATAACATTTTAAGGTTCAACTCAAAACACGTAATTTAATGTATGTTACTATCTTTTTGAAAGCCAATACTTGAATAACATTAATTGATGGAAGATGAAGTACCAAAGGGGTTGAATTAGTGTTGGTAAACCTAGTCTCTTTCTTTCTCTTGTTTAACTTTCTGCACTCCTAATTTTAGTGCTTTCTAAATAAGTGCACTATTTTAATGCTTTCTCTTGTCATTTTGAGTAGGCACACCTTCTAGAAAACGTGAATGGATTGGTAGCATCATCAGCCCTAAGGAACCCCAAACGTATTTGGGCCAGAAGAAAGTCTGGCCTAACTAAGCCCGAAGAGACCAAAACTACTACTTCGCCCTTGGCTTGGGGCTCGATAAATAAACACCAACCCTATATGAGAAAGGGGTATTGTTGATTGAATCAATCCCGAGATCTGATAGAGGAATTCCCTTTTTCTATCAAAGCATCGTTCACACTTTTTTCGAGACCCAATCTTTATTTTTCTTGCTTGATTTTTCTCTTATTTTCCATGGAGATTTTTACTTGAGCATTTGAGAGGCATTCCTTAGGCACGAAAACCAGGATTGCCTTTGTTGTGGGGTAAAGACTCAAGGATAGACCAAATGGAGTAGGTGCCAGCACATAATCCCACTCTCTTGCTACCTCATCTAAAGAAGTTTCATCCAAAACAAATTGGCCGCATTTGTGTGGAGAGTAGTGGTGAATAATGTGAACTAGGCCAAAATTAAGTGTGAAACCCTAGACAATCATACTCATCATTTCCGAACAAATTATTTTCCTAACTTTAATTTTGAGAAATTATTACTAATTGCTTGAACGCGTTAGTTATAGTGTAGTTTTAAGACTTTGTAGAATTAGAACATCAAACCAAGCCCAAAATCCTTTATTATTGACCCAACCCAAGGCCTTTAATAAAGAAAATAATAAATTTTATTTTATAAAATTCAGATTTTGATAATTTTCATTTTCCTCCTAAATACAAAATCTAAATTCGAATTAAATAAGATCTTGCGGATGGATATTGAAAATTGCCCCCATATCTTTCAGTTGCACATAATTTCACCCAAAAGCCTTTGTCTTTGCTCCTTTATTCAGCTGGCATAAAGAAATAAATTTAAAAAAATGAAAAGCTATTGGGGTATTTTTTTTTCACGTGAAGCAGTCTACTTCCGCTCCCCTCATCTCTCTCTCTCTCTCTCTCTCCCCCCTCTCTCCTCCCTCTCTCTCTTTCTCTTGGACACACACAAACACACATGCGTAAAACCTAAACACTATTCCTTTGAGTTTTCATCCAAATTCATATATTTTATTTCATTAGTTCATGTTCATCTATCTAATCTTCAGTTTATGACTTGCTTGTGAAAGAAATTTTTGTTCTTGTTCATTCCCTTACCACTCTTAAAGGTATAAACCCTACTTCCCTTCTTTCTTTCTCCCATTGGGCTTTGTAAGATTCTAGGAGTATTTTTCGATGATTTATAATGTTTACAGGCAGTTTTCATTACTCAGACTTTTATAGGCATGGCATATTGTAAATCAAGTTCAGATTAGAAATTGTTAGACCATTTTCGTGCAGTAATTGTCACTTCGTACTACATATCTAGAAGTTTTCGGAATTTCCTCATTTGCTTTGATCCAACATCTGGAAGTCAAGTTATGATGTGTGGAAGTTGGGACTTAAAACTAACTAAAACTTGAACGCTTTCTCTTTTTGTTTAAAAGGTTAATTTTGGTGAATAAATTGGGAAATACTGGAAAAATTATTTTAGATGCTAATCAAAAATTATTTTGGGCTTTAGGTTAAAATTTTGGAATTTTGGGTCTTGTTGGGTCATTTAGGTTGTGAGAGTACTTCTTAACAAAACCTGAATAATGTTATACAACTTTTATTGTTTAGGCCATCAAGGTAGAAACTGAGCTTAAGCTAGGACTTAGCATATAACGAGGTAATGTCTATGCCGTAACTTTCATTTGTTGTCCTCTTAAATGTGTTTTAGATGTCTATAAATTACTTATTTGATGTTATATTCTAAGGGAACTTTAGATGTAAAATTTGAACTACAATATGCAATTTTATCATGATTTTTGAAAGTGGGATATTATGTTATGATGGAATATTTATAATTAATTAGTTCATGTTTAAAAGTTTTTTTATTAAGTTAATAGATTTTTTGACCACTAAAGCATGTTTGCAGGAGGGTGCCTCCCGAGATTAAGCAAGATTGCTCTAATAGAGAGACACGTTACTCTCTCCGGGTTAACGCACGTGACAATTTGAGGGTGAGCCATTGTAAATGGATGTACATCAAGTCATGGGTCTCATAGAGTTGTAACCCAGGAGATTGTTTGGCGAAAGGGCATGAGACCCCTAGTGGGGTAGCTCACTAATAAATTGACTCCATTTTAGGTTGTGAATAATACTAAATTATAGTTTAAATACCTTGAAAAGATTAGGAACAAACTTTATTTCAAACTGTTGAGATATTTACCTTGTACCTCTGAATGTTTGAAACTGATTTAAGTACTATTTTGTTATTCAGAGTGGGCATTATTGATCTTCGTCTCACTATTTGAAATGGTTTATTTCTAGACACTAATGAGCTGCATGGGATGGGTTTTAGGGCAAGGTCGAAGCGTATTGCATTGAACTCAAGTGTTTATCTCATAATAGATAATTTATAATCAAATTTAATTTGACTTTCATTATAAAAGTGAGTTGTTAAATTCAAATGGTTAATCTTGCTTTTTTCATTGTATTTTTTCTAAGAAATATGGTACTAAGGCCCGATTAAGGATTCTGCTTGCATTGTCTAGCTTAAATTCTAGAAATAAACAAAATTAGAATTTTAAAAGCATTGCAAAATGGTATCACAGCTCCAGATTCAGCCTAATAAATCCCTTGGGATACTACGTCCCGAGGAAGAGTGTAAAATTTGTAGACATAGATGCTAATTGGAATGTGATCATAGGTGTGCGTAGAGGATTTGAATTGACCACTTAAAACACCAAAGGTGCACTTTCCTTTTATGGGAGATCACTCTTAATAACTCTGTAGTTAAGCGTGCTTGCTAAGGAGAAGTCTTAGAATGGGTGACCTCCTAGAAAGTTTCCAAGGTATAGCATGAGTGAGGATAAAACTCGCCGGAAAGGCTTGTGATGATTTGTGGGGCTTTCTGTTAATTGTCTGTGATCCGGGAGGGGCCGGGTGCTATACTAAAAGAGGCAAGAATCCTGCAACAATCCCTGCTGAGGCCTAGCAAGGTATTTTACAAGCTCAAGACATTTCTCAGGGCTCTTGTTCCATGTCATGGTCTGTCGGGCAAAGGTTGGCTGTTCAGGAAGCCTGTATCACTATTGACGCGCTCAAGAACTTCGTGTCATCAATCGCCCACACCTTCCTGCAACAAGTCGGTGAACAAGTCTAGAGTACTAAAGAGGGAGGAAGTTCTATGTTCCATTATGACCGCAAGCCTAGGCTTATGCCTTTCGAGGACCAGAACCAGCCACCTTAGGATGCCAGGGACGGTACACCCCATGGCTACGTTCAACCTTCGGCTAATAAATAAGCACAAGGGGGTTCGCACTAGACGGAAGCTCACAGTGGATTTCAGGCAAATCATAGACACCGACATGTAAAAAATTAATGAGTACGTGGCGCTGTCGTAGTCGGCTTGTACCCCATAGGCATCTCATTCTCGCCGTTTGGCCTCATTCAAGGAACATAAGGGCATGTCTCATCCTCAGAGGGGAGACTAACTATGAGATGACTATTCAGCCACTAGGAGAGAGAATAGGATCCTCCCAAGTGTGGAATACAAGGGAGAAAAGTCAGAGTCTGGTACCTTAGAATAGGCACAATCTGGAGTAAGGCAATCGATGACCCAGACAGTCCTAGTGAATCTCCCCCAAGGATCAAAGGTGATTGAAAGCTTTTCTATAGAAGAAGTCAACATAGGATTTCCCCTCCAATCCAAATCGTCAGCGTGGTCATCTGCTCCAGTGCCTTGTCATTCTCAATCCTTTTCCCGGGAGATCACGGACAGGCTATAGCCAAGGAAGGTCAAGGTACTACATTTGGAGTTCTATGATGGGACAATAGATGCCAAAAAGAATCCAGGGGCATACAAGGCCCAAATGTATCCAAGACATAGAAGATGCAATCTACTACAGGTACTTCCAAGGACTGCGGAAGAGGATTATTCAGAAACGGTTCGACGAGCTTCCACTGAAAAGCATTGTGTGCCTCTAATAGTAATGCGACTACTTATTTTTAGAAGGGAATCATAGCACAACCCAACCATCAATCTCGATGGGGAGATTCGAAAATACAGAGTGATGGTCGTCGTCACTAGGACCAACCACCTATCCCCGAGCACGTCTTCTTGATGAAGAGATGGAGGATGACATGTTTTCCCTTATTTTACAATGAAAAAGTTTGGAGCAACGCGCGTACCTGTGTAAGTACAGAGGTCAAGGACTTTGAATATTCTCTTTGTGGAGATTGAATATACACAGAGAATTTGAAGGCGATTTTGAATGTTCAAATGAAAGATTTAAAGATGAGAAAGGGTCCCATGAAGACATTGCAGTCAGAAGGAAGATTTTACCTCTAGAAGACTCTCTCTCTGAGAGTCCAACTAGACACGTAGAATAAATGGCTCCACCCTCTACTTACTTCATGTAAGCTTAGGAGGGAAAGGGATAGCCAAGCCTGGAGCAGGACCCACGAGGCAAAGGGGTCCGTATGACAAGTGACACATGGTTACAAATGAGGTGCCAAAGGGTTTTGAAGTGCATGAGCCACGTGACAGCACATGAAAAATTCAAGCACAACTTCAATAGCCTGTCTGCTAGGATGAGGCCCTTGAGGCCATTTGTCACACCTTTAGTCCTTAAGGGCTAAGGTCCCTTTAGGCACCAGCTTAAAAGGATGCCCATAACGATACGGCCCTTTAGCCCTCAAGGACTAAGGTCTTTTAGCGCCTTTAGCCCCCCAGGCCTAAGGTCCCTTTAGGGATGACCCCTATACGCCGTCCGACCCCATAGGTAAGGTCCCTGTAGACACAACCTTAACAAGTCCTCTACCTAGAGAGGGAGAGCTCAAGCACAACCTAAATAGGTCGTCAGCTAGTTTATGATCGTAGAGGTCATCCACAACACCATAGCGCTGAAGGGTAAGGTCCTTTCATGCACGGCCTCAATAGGCCACCTGTTAGGACATAGCCTTGAACGTTGTTGCCATACCTTCAGCCCTCCATGCTAACGACCTTCAGCACTTGTGGCTTCTGTAGGCTAAGGTCCCTTTAGGCACGGCCTCAACAAGCCATCCGCTAGAATGTAGCACTAAAGGCCGATCACCACACCTTTTTCCCCTAAGAGTAAGGTTCCTTCAGGTACATGCCGAATAGGCGTCAGCTAAGGAATGGCCCCGAAGGCCGTCCACCATGCCTTTACCCCTTAAGGGCTAAGTTCCTTTATCACCTTTAGGCCCCAGGGGCTATGGTCCCTTGAAGCACAGGCTCAATAGGTCACCCTCTATGATGCAGGCCTGAAGGCCATCCCCCTTTCCTTTAGCCCTTAAGGGCCAAGGTCCCTTCAGGCATAACCTCAATAGGCCTTTTGGAAAGGGAGGCTTGAAGGCCATTTGATAAGACTAATGATAGTTAGCTTAAAAGATAATTAAAGGTTAGTTAGGAAGCCACCGAAAATGTAGGAGCAGTTAGTTACACAAGCTGTATTATTGTATATATATCCATACATGGCTGTAATAAGGATTATCAGTTGATGATTCTTGCAATAAAACAAGCTCATAATTCTCTCTCTTCTCTCCTTCTTTCTTCATGATTCTGTGTGTGTTCCTCGACTGATAACATGGTATCAGAGCTTAGGCAAGCTCCACGATTTTGCTGATCATCTTCTGCGATGGGTTTTGTGGTCGATTCTTTCTTAATCATTCAGATTTAGCCATGATTTGAGGTGATAATTTTCTGAAATCTTAGATTCTATTGTTTCGCTGAAATCTGGTACATTTTCAAGATTTCTTTTCTGGCAATTCATTGAAATTTCATTGCTTCAGTACTGTTCTATTGAATCTTGATAGTTCAGCTTAGTTTATTAATCACAATAGCTTGTTTAAAATCTGAGAATGGCAGCTGTAAATGAGGAAATTGATATAAATGCCATATATGTTGGAAATTTGAATGAGCCATCTCACTTGCTCTATATTCATCCTTTGGATAACCCAAACAATATCTTAGTCAGTGATCTTCTAAATGGGGATAATTACAATCATTGGAAAAAGGCAATGGAAATAGCCTTAGTAGCCAAGAACAAACTAGGTTTTGTTTTGGGGCATTGTGCCAAACCAACTACAGCAAATCTGCTAGAACATTGGGAAAGACGTGACAAAATGGTTTTATCTTGGATTATGAATGCTGTAGTCAAAGATATTGGTTAGAGTATACTCTTCTCGGCTACTGCTAGAGATGTTTGGGTTAAATTAGAACAACGATTTGGTGAGGCAGATAGCACTAAAGTGTTTCAGATACAAAGGGAAGTTTGTGTGATGTCTCAAGGTCATCAATCTATCACTGAATATTTTACACAAATTAAGAAACTCTGGGATGCATATAATAGCATAATATCTTTGCCCTGCTATAGCACAAGTGGAGAGCTTTGAGTTAGTTTGATTGCAGCTAAGAAAATGATTCAGGAACAACAATTGATGCAATTCTTGGTTGGTTTACATGAGGATTATAGAAATGCCAGGGGAAATATATTAATGATTAAGCCTCTACCCAGTCTTGATCAAGTTTACCAAATTGTATTACAAGAGGAAAAACAAAGGTCTTTGTCTTCTTCTGTGTCCATCAATGGGAATTCTACTGCCTTCCATAGCTATATTTCTGGGGACAGCTTCAAGAATGGTCAGTTTCAGTAGAGAAGCAACAATCAAGGGTTTTCAAGGCCCAGTTCTGCATCATATTCTGGACTTCAGTCTCAATCTTCTTAGTTCAATTCTAGCAACTACAAAACTGGACAGAAGGTTTACCCAGACAAGAATTTTGAAGACAAAAGATCTTATTTCTGTGATCATTGTAAAATACCAGGGCATTCAACATAGAGGTGTTTCAAATTACAGGGCTACCCACCTAGATGCAGACTGTATAAAGGAGGAAAGGTTGCAGCTGTTGCTCAGACAGAAAATGATCCAGATGTACAGCCTTCTTAGTCCCCTGCTTTAACTACAGAACAATACCATCAACTCTTCCAACTTCTGCAACACCATACTTCTGACATGGATAAGTCTAATGAAAGTGGAAGTGTAGCTGGTTTCTTTGCAGGTAAAGCATTCTGCTTTCTCACTAAGTCTTCTAATGGTAGTGTTTGGATTGTGGATAGGGGAGCCAGTGACCATGTGACCTATGATCTTTTCTTATTACATAATGTCAAGAAGCTGTCTGTATCTTGTTATATCATTATGCCTAATGGTAAAAGGGCCCCTATTACACATTCAGGTTCTATATTTCTGAGGGATAAAATAGAGCTTCATAATGTCCTATACGTTCCCACCTTTCAGTATAATCTATTGTCTGTCAGTAATTGATCAGACAGCTTTCAGCCAATGTGATCTTTACCCTAACTTCTTGGGTACTTCAGGCTCCCACCATACAGAAGGGACTCCTCCTTGGTAGAGAGCATAGAGGTCTAGTTCTGCTACAAAAAGGCACTGGAGATCCACCAGTTAACTTGAGAACACCTAGCTTAAGCAAAGACAATTTCTCTGCTGTTCTTTTATCTAGTTCTGAATTGTGGCATCAAAGATTAGGACATTTGCCCTTTGATCAGCTTATAAATGTAGCCTTGCCTTCTTGTATTGACAAAAAACATGGAGTTTGTTAGGTTTGCCCTAGGGCCAAATTGTATAGGCAACCACTTCCCCTAAGTACTAATAAAGCAAATTATTGTTTTGAGATTTTGCATATTGACATTTAGGGTCCCTGTCCATACAAAACATATGATGGGGCTGTTTATTTTTTATCCGTTGTGGATGATAGATCTAGAGCCACTTGGGTTCATTTAATGGCAACCAAAAGTGTTGCATTCCCTTTAGTTAAATCTTTTGTTACTTAGGCTGAAAATCAATATGCATCTAATGTTAAAATCATCAGAACAGATAATGATTTAGAATTTAAGGATTCTTCGGCCTTGGAGTTTTACAAGAATAAAGGAATTATTCATCAAACCACCTGTGTGGATACTCCACAACAAAATGGCATTGCGGAAAGAAAACATCAACATTTATTACAAATAGTTAGGGCTTTAATTTTTCAGTCTAATATTCCCAACAAGTTTTAGGGGGATGCCCTCTTGACTGCAGTTTATTTAGTCGATAGGATGCCTTCTTCCATTCTCAACAATAAATCCCCCTTTGAGGTATTATATAAGACCAGTCCCACCTATGATCATTTGAGGTCTTTTGGCTGTTTATGTTATGCTGCCACTTTAAAAAGGAACAGAGACAAACTGCAATCTAGAGCTAACCCTTACATATATATAGGATATCCTTTCAGTCAAAAGGGCTACAAGCTATTTGATCTTAAAAGCAAGAAGGCAATCATATCTAGAGATGTTATCTTTCATGAAACCATTTTTCCCTTTCATTCTTTACATCATTCTTCAGACATTTCTCTACCAGTTATAGCAGAATATATTCCTAAAACATCAAATTTTTAACTTGATAATTACAACCCTTTTAATGCTGACTCTGACACACAAACAAACCCATCTTCACCTTCTAACTCTCACACCTTCAGTCAAAACATTGCTTCTGATAACACACATAATGCTTCTCCATTACATGGTGAGTCATTGCAAAGTTTTCCTTCACCACCTCCTAGGAACCTCAGAAGGTCTACCAAAACACACAAACAACCAGCTTATCTACAAGATTTTTATTGTGTAATGGTTCAAATTAACACTCTCCCTAAAGAATTTCACGCTTTTCATGCTCAACTTTCACAATACTCTGAACCTAAGAACTATGAGGAAGCAGCAATGAAACCAGAATGGGTTCAAGCCATGAATAAGGAAATTGAAGTATTAAATAATAACAACACTTGGGATCTAGTAGACCTTCCTGTTGGAAAGAAAGCCATCAGCAGCAAATGGGTCTACAAGGTCAAGTTAAAATCAGATGGTACTCTAGAGAGATTCAAAGCAAGGTTGGTGATTAGGAGTTTTACTCAACAATATGGGGTTGACTATCAGGAAGTATTCTACCCTATGGTAAAGATGACAACTATTAGAAGCATTATTGCCTTGGTAGCCTCCAAGAACTGGCATCTCTCTCAACTAGATGTCAGCAATGCTTTTCTCCATGGAGACTTAGATTAGGAAGTCTACATGGAAGTTCCCAAAGACATCCCAAATCCTTCAAATAAAGTCTACAAATTAAGGAAATCTCTATATGGGCTCAAGCAAGCAAGCAGGTAGTGGTTCTCCAAACTCAGTCAGACTCTTATTTCTCTGGGTTATCAGCAATCCAAATATGACTATTCCTTATTTATAAATAAATCTTCCACTGACATCACACTAGTTGCACTTTATGTTGATGATATCATGGTTACAGGGTCCAATCCTTCAGAAATCACTCACTCAAACAGCACTTGGATACTTTGTTTGGCATTAAAGATCTTGGTCAACTACACTATTTCCTTGGGTTGGAGGTTATTCATACGGCAAAGGGTATTATTTTGTCTCAGAAAAAATTCACCAATGAGCTGCTTAGAGAAGGTGGTCCTTTATCTTCTGTTGCAGTCTCTACTCCTCTCCCTTTGAACTGCAAATTAAACCCTGAAGATAGTGAATTGTTGCCTGATCCCTTCTTATACAGAACTCTAGTAGGCAAACTGAATTTCTTAACCCACACTAGACCTGACTTGAGTTACACAGCACAGACACTCAGTCAGTTCATGCAACAACCAAGAACATCCTATTTCAAAGCACTTCAGCATGTACTTAGGTATATTCAGGGCACCATTGGGGCTGGAATCCTGCTCAAAGGCACTGACAAGCTTACTTTGCAAGCCTATTCAGATTCAGATTGGGCAGCCTACCTCTCAACAAGAAGATCCATTATAGGATACCTGGTTCTCTTTGGAAATTCCCCTACTAGTTGGAAAAGTAAGAAGCAAGGCACTGTATCTAAATCCTCTTCTGAAGCTCAATACAGAGCAATGTCTCAAGCTGCCTCAGAAGTAACATGGGTTGTCAGATTACTGGAAGAACTTGGGGTCTCCTCTTTTAAACCTGTGACTTTATATTGTGACAATCAATCTGCCATTCACATAGGCAAGAACCCAGTGTTTCAAGAAAGAATGAAACACATAGAGATAGATTATCACTTTACTAGAGACAAGACTCTGGAAGGCTTGTTGCAGCTCTCATACATGCCTGCAAACGAGCAACCAGCTGACATCCTCACCAAGATCTTACCATCACCTCAACAAAACATCATCCTAAGCAAGCTTGGAATGGTTCCTCACCCTTCCAGCTTGAGGGGGGGTGATAAGACCAATGATAGTTAGCTTAAAAGATAATTAAAGGTTAGTTAGGAAGCCACCGGAAATGTAGGAGTAGTTTGTTACACAAGCTGTATTATTGTATATATATCCATATATGGCTATAATAAGGATTATTAGTTGATGATTCTCGCAATAAAACAAGCTCATAATTCTCTGTCTTCTCTCCTTCTTTCTTCATGATTCTGTGTGTGTTCCTCAACTGATAACACCATTCGCCACACTTTTAGGCCAAAAGGTTTAAGGTCCTTCAGTAACAGTCCAACAGGGGCTAAGATTGCTTCAGGCATAACCCTAATAGACTGTCAACTAGGGAGTGACCCTAAAGACTGCACGTCACACCTTGAGCCCTTGGGGCTGAGGTTTGTTGGAACTTTTAGCCTCTATACGGTTGGGGCTTGCTGAGCACATCCTAAATGAGCAATCCTCTCTAACAGAATCCCTACAGAACGTCCCTTATAAAATTGTAATGAAGATTCTGGGCATTCAGATCATGCAATGTGAACTTAAGTGTGAACAACATTACCTAAGAACAGCAGCACAACCAAACAAACTCCTTTCATTGATGTCATGATTATGATAGAAATAGAGGTGCCGAAAGTTACCCTATAAGGAAAAGAAAAGATAAACATCCTAGCAGGAGAGACATCCCCTGGTGAGGTGCTATCACCTGCAGATGCAACCAGGTGGTGTTAGACATTACACTCTCCTCACTCAC
This sequence comes from Carnegiea gigantea, assembly GCA_029747015.1. Taxonomy (NCBI): domain Eukaryota; kingdom Viridiplantae; phylum Streptophyta; class Magnoliopsida; order Caryophyllales; family Cactaceae; genus Carnegiea; species Carnegiea gigantea. The sequence continues at coordinate 428,968 of JAKOGI010000652.1, read as the reverse complement.
GACCAAGGGGCCACATCAGCAGGGTTGTGGAGTTAAATCAACCACGCCTTGTGGATGTTGAGCTAGACCTCAAAAGAAAGCCAGTGGAGATCCACTGCTGCACACTTCAGCACCCTAACGATAGCTTTGTGAAGGATGCCCAACTCAAGAGCGTCATTGATCACCATAGCGTAAAATTGCTTGGATAATCTCGGGGATCCCGAGATATTAAGCCACTTTTTATGTGGTTCCCCTTTCAAATGATAACATACTTCCTATCAATGTTAAAAAAATGACCCCAAAATTGAACTGGCTAGAAAAATGGGTCAATTGACCAACCAGTCAAACCGTTAGGATGAGTGTTAAACCAATTTACCCGATTGAGTAGTTTTGATTGGTTTAGTCTGGTTTAAGGGTTCAATGAGGTAACAAGTGTGTCCGCAGAGGACCAGTAGGAGGTTCCTAGTTCAATCGGTTGAACTTGATGGTCCAGTCCGACGCATAACATTGCCTCCTGGAAACTGACCGAAAAAGGCCTCGGAGGAGGGTGGTGGATCCTTATCAAGTTTTTAAAAGTAGAACTCCTCTATCGCATACTGAGCCATTTCCATAGTGTTGTACTGGGTGAACACCATGGTAAGTTGCATACGAGAAGTAAGAAGAAACCTTCCAAGATAAGCTGCATAGAAAAAATCTGCCCATCCCTATCAATCAACAGCTAGGAGAAGTGGATGAGAAGTAAGGTAGCATTAAATGTCCTTTAGATCAACCAATTAACTATAGGCCTTTGCACACGTGCACACCATATGAGAGAAGCTCAAATGCATACATTCCCACACCAGAAGAAAAGACCTTGGAAATAGGATGAATGTTGTATAATAGGAAGCATTGTGCAGTTCTCGTAAGGGTGGAACAGTTGATGAAGAATGTTTGTTTCATATACTGCTTACTCATCTGAGGACGCAGGCAAGTGAAGCGTGAGGGGCTAAGTGATTTAGGAGAAGCCTATTGATGTCCTTATCATGGGCCACATAAGGGCGAGGCCCACCCTATGGAAAATCTGGATGCATTGGCAGTATCATCATCCTTAAGGAACCCCAAAGGACTTTGGGTCAGGAGTCTAGCCCAAATGGACCTGAAGATGCCAAAATTACTGCTTTGCCCTTGGCTAGGGACACTATAAATAAACACCAACCCTATTTCAAAATTGAAAGCTAAACCAATCCCGAGATCTGACAGAGAAATTACATAACACCCTAAACCTTCAGCTGTTAATATTAATTCATGTGTGAAATAGTGATATGGGTGCAACATTTTGAAGTTAGGCTTACAATGTTTAGTGACCTTTGCATGAATGTATATACTTAGTATGTAAGATTTCATTAGTTCCATTAAGACCTATCATGTTTAGTTGTCCCTATTGAGAATCTTATGAACAAATAGTAAGTATAATCATAATGGGATAACAATATAAAAGTCCAACCCGAGATGAAGTAAAAGAAAATCCAAATCAAGGTCAAAATAAGTATAATGTATACGTAGTGATTAAGGAGATAAATTTTATGGTTTTTAACAGAACACACGGTTTTCTCTAGTCTCTAGCCCAGGGTTTTATGAACCCCATGGCTTTTAGTCCATAGTATAGTTAAAGTGTCATAATTTGATTAGTGCAAAAACTCCGTAAATATTGTTATTTCACTTCTTGGGGGTTGGCACACCAACAAAAGTAAAACAAAAAAACAAAAGTAAAGAGAGATAAAGAAGTTTGAAAGCTCTTGTGTGGTAGATTCAAGCAATTAAGAAAAGAAGAAAAAGATAATTGGCTAGATTAAAGTAAGTAATTCTTATATTTTCCTTTAAATTTGAAAATGGTGAGGGAAAGATAATTGGAAAATGAAGAAATCATGCATACATGAACATGACATTCTAGGTTTAAATAAAGAAGTAGAGAACAAATCTCACTAAATTAGAAACCCACCTTAAGAATTTTGTGTTTATGCCAATTTAAGTGTTTAGATGCTATGATTGAATTGCTTGAGATATGAGTATGAGATGTATTTTGTTTATGTATGTATTGTTGCAAGAAAAATTGACGTAAGTTTATTAAGATAACCAAAGACAATGGAATGAGACGTTAATTTTTGGATTTTTAGCATGTTTTTATGCACAACTTAAATTTCTATATATTATTGGATGAGTGAAAAATTCTAACACTTTTACTAAAGCTTCATTACATTATGTAGAAATTTTTTGTAATTTTTCATGAATTTTAGATGAATATATTGTTATTTATGAATTTCTAAGTAAAATTGATCAGTTTATGCAAAAGTTGATTGATTACGTGTTTCTAATTGGTTAGCTAATGATCTCAAGGAGTAAAGATAGTCACATAATTGAAAGAATTATGTCCATTTACAAAAGATATTTTTAAAGGTATTAAACTTTGTTTGCTTGCTTATGTGATTATGTGACGATAAAATAACTGAGGTAAAATGAAAATGTGTGTTTTCTTGATACAAATACAATAAAAATATGGTTGTGCTAAGACTATGTTTATAGTGGAAACAAGTTAATGCCTTGCCTTGGACTATTGCTTATTTGTTAGGTTCTGTAGATATGACTATGGAAGTAGTCTGCCTTTGTGTATCAGGTCACCTAGGTGGATAGGTTTAACTGATCCACTAGGATGTGTTTTTCGACCCTATGTATTATGTGGCCTGTGCAAGTCCCTTGTCAGTCCTATTGGTGGCCTTGGCCATTCCAGTAGGATGTGAGTTATGGTTCCACAGTTTGAGATTTTGGGCGATTACATCCTCTAAAGTGATGGATCCCTATTAGTGTCCTACAATACTTTCAGTCGATCAACTAGGATATGTTTGTGTCACTGTTGTGTTTGGTGGTAGTTCCTTGGGTAGGTTGTGAGTTAATTTCCTAAACTAATTGCTTTGGTTAGTAATACATGATGTGTGTAAGACTATCACCAAGAAGAATATGATTCCTATGTCCCCTAAGAATAAAAGTTATATTACTGCAGATGTGAAATGTGCTCAGATATATGTGAGGTGCAATTATATTCAAAGCATTGGTGTAACTTAGTGGGCTCAACCTTCTTTTGGATTCAAATGAGAACAAAGAGTTCAAAACATGGTTGGTATGGAATAATCCGGTTAGTTCAGTGATGAACTAATAGTTAAGTTTGCTTGGGTGCTTAAGTGAAAATAGGAGTCCCTAAATCATACTTGGTATGGAACAAGTATGGTTGACATAG
>JAKOGI010000652.1:405721-420721 GCA_029747015.1 Carnegiea gigantea | reverse complement strand
CGATTGTTAGCCCGGCGATTGAGGCTAATAATTTGGAGCTTAATCCAGCGCTCATCAGTTTCGTGGAGCATGACAAGTTCGGCGGATATCCCTCAGACAACCCCAATGCGCATCTTCGCAAATTCCTTGCGAAGTGCGATACCATCAAACTCAATGGGGTGTCCGCCGATACTATTTGACTGCGGCTCTTCCCTTTCTCATTGAGGGACAGAGTTAGTGATTGGCTGCAGAACGAGGAGCCCAACTCGTTCACCACCTAGGAGGTTCTCTCCAAGGTCCTCCTCAGCAAATACTTCCCACCAGGAAAAACTGTAAAGCTGAGGACAGAGATTACATCCTTCACCAAGCAGGAAGGAGTGCCCCTTTACGAGGCCTGGGAGAGGTTTAAAGATCTTCAGCGGCAGTGCCCCCACCATGGAGTTTCTTACTGACTCCTAATTCAAACATTCTACAATGGGTTAGAGCGGTCAGTGAAAATCTCAATAGATGCTGCAGCGGGGGGCGCTCTCATGAGCAAGTCAATTGAGGCGGCAAAGGCCTTGTTGGAAGAGATGTCTTCCAACAATTATTACTGGTCAAGTGAGCGAGCCGCACCAGAGAAAAGCGGCGGTAGATATGAGGTTGATGCTATAACGCACCTGGCCAGCAGGGTAGATGCACTGGCACAGAAATTGGACAGAGTGGGTACTCCTAACCCAATTGAAGTACATGCTATTTGTGAGACGTATGGTGTGCAGGGGCATACTTCAGTTGACTGTTACAATGGCTCCTCTAGCATTGAACACCTCAACGCATTCTATAGCTTTGACCCTCCACCACAAAATAACCCCCACTCTACTAGCTATGGTCAAGGTTGGAAGAGTCACCCAAACCCCCCTTACAAAAACTCCAAACCTCACCCCCAGAATTCTATCCAGCCACCTGGTTTCCACAGCAGAACTCTCTACACTACTCCACCTCCTCCACCTTCTTAACCCACATCACATCTGGAGAGTCTCATGGAGCGCTTCATAGTGACTCAGACTAAGACTAATGGAAGTCTTGGTGAATCGATCAATTTATTGACCTCCAGACTCGATGCTATGGCTGCGCATTAAAAGACAATGGACGCCCAGATCGCTCAGAGGGCTCAGCAAGTGGGCCACTTGTCTCAGCCTCATGGGCATCTTCCAAGCCAGCCCGAGACTAACCCCCGACGTCACGTCAATGCCATTTCCACGAAGAAAGAGGGGTTAGAGGAGAGCCCACTGATGGTTCTCTAGGAGGTAGTCCCATTCCTGATTCTGCAGGAAGAGAGGGGAAGAAGAGAAAAGAGCATCTGAGCTTTGCTGGAGAGCCTAGTTCTCCACCTTCTACCAGCATGTACCAGCCTCCAGTGCCTTTCCCTCAGCAACTGGCATGGTCCAAGTTATCTCAGCTTGAACCTAGATTCGCGCATATTCTGGAGACCGTACGTCAAATCTATGTTAGTAACCCCTTCTTGGAAGCTCTTAAGGATGCACCTATCCATTTGAAGTTTTTGAGAGAGCTCTTGTCCAAGAAGGGAGAACCTGGGGATGCTTCAGTGGCCCCCATTAGCGGATCCTGTAACTCGCTCTTACCGAAGCAGTCCCCATCAAAACTGCAGGATCCTAACAGTTTTTCTACCCCATGCTGCATAGGGGATATGCAGATCGAGAGGGCCCTTTGCGATCTGGGCGCCAGTGTGAGCCTTATGCCGCTCTCTCTCTGTAAGAAGCTGCGACTACGGGACCGCACACCCACCAACATGACTATTCAACTAGCAGACTGCTCCATCAGATAGCCTGTAGGCCTTCTGGAGGATGTTCTAGTCTAGGTGGGCAGGTTCCTCATCCCCTGTGATTTCGTCATTCTTGACATGGATGAGGACTTCCCAGCTCCACTCATCTTAGGTCGGCCATTCCTTGCGACCGCGGGGGCAGTAATTGATGTGTAGACAGGCACCATATCCTTCACTATATGTGGGGAGAGGGTGGATTTCAGTTTTCCTCCTCCCGCTCCACCTTCAGCGCCTGTCCTCCTTACGCCTTATAAGGAACTTATCCCTATCTCCCTCTTCGATGTTGTTTCTGGGGTTGAGATGTTTGATGGAAATGGGGGTCCTCCCATACTACTTCGATGTTCTTCTACTTTTTCTGCGGCCGTCGCATTTCGTTTCGCGACCGCTTCTGCTTGTACTGGAAAGGTAGAGGATCCTACTTCACATTTCTACACCTCCCCCAGGCCACCTCTTGCATCGTTACCGTCTACTATTTGGAGGCAAGGGTCAAGCCACGAACCTTAAACAAGCGCTTCTTGGGAGGCAAACCAAGCCATTTATTGCTTTAAAAAAAAAGCAAAAAAAAAAAAAAAACTAGTGTCGCGTTTCTCCCTCCCCTTTCCCCCTTTGGACCCTTGTGTTTACCCCTTCCATTGCTCTTTTTCTACATCCTTTTCATTGAGAACAATGAAAATCTAAAGCATGGGGGGGGGGTGAGCATATAGCTCTTTGAGAAGAATTGTGGACTTGGGGTGCGGGATGTATGATATCACTTGCACTCGCATCATATAGATAGGACTTCATATAGCTTCACTAGAATTGTTCTTATATTTTTCATTTATTAGGCCATGTAGTTTAGAGCATATAGTTTACATTTTGCATCTCAAAAGGAGAAGTGATCGAGTTGGGTGTCCCTAAGCTTTCCAGGTACTACTTCTTACCCTTCTTCTCACTATCCTTTATATCTTTTATTGCTTTTCTTAGTTAGCGTTATTGCTTTTTAATAAATGTGTGCGAAAAGCCCTCTTATGAAGAGAAAACAAGGGGTGATGATTGATTGATCTGATTGAGTTGTGTGTGAAAGTGTGGCCTGTTATGGTGTGAACTTTTGTAAATTGCGCTCTAACACTGCCATCTATATCTCCCCTACCCTATGTTGTACGTCATTTTGCCGTTAAGATTCATGCGACTTGGCTTGATTGACCCCGATAAGTGGGATATACCTTAGAGTAAGTTGTGGGATTATGGTAGACTTACCTGTGGGACTTTAAGCGTGATGACTATCCATTGCATATAGTCTCGTTTTTGGTTCTTCATGTATGACTCACCTAGGACTGCGTCTCTAGAACTTGGGCTTGTTCTCTTTGAAATCACATTTAGCATGTACATATGTTAATATGATTGAGGCAGTTTTTATTCTATTTAGCCACATGAGCCAAAAGCCACCCATTAATATGTACTACCCTCTTTGCTAGCCCTTTGTGCCTTTCCCCTTCTCTTTGTTTTTGCCCCCTACACTCTACGCACTTGGCCTATCGGTATTCTCCATATCCTTATCAAGGTCTAGTGGAACGACACTTTCATGTTGAGTTGGATTTGCTTTGAAGGTTAGTTCACCTTGGATACGTTATTGGTGGCTTGTTTGAGGGGATTCATGATCCAAGTTTGTGTTCCCTGTGCCATTGACGTGTCTTTCTCCTTTCAAAGAAAAGAAATAGAAATGAATGGGGAAAAAAAGGAGGAAGCAAAGAAAAACAAAAGAAAAATGGAGAAGGAAAGAATATATATATATATATATATATATATCTATATATATATATATATAGAAAAGTTTGAATAGGTGTTTGGCTTGGGAGTGTGACTATGAGAATGCTAAATTCCTCCCCTAAGTTTTTTTTTTTTTTTTTGGCGGGGTTTGTTGCTCAAATTTTTAATTCTGGTGTGAAGCTGTTGCCCCGACATTAGTTATGGAAGTGTTTTTTGCTCCCTAGTCCTCTGCCTATTAGCTCCACTCTTCCCAAATTTATTCCACTTCTCACCCTTTACCTTTGACCGCATCACATCCCTTTACAAGTCCTTATGATTTACATATTGCACTTTGTATTAAGCGGTGGAGAATTGAGAACTCTACCAAGCTTATGGTAGTTACTTGACTGGGTATAGTATTGAGTGCACCCTGGCTACACATTCTAAACATCCTGAGAGGAGTATTCCACTTTGTCCTAAAGTGAGGTTTTACCGGTCCTGCTTACTCACCACTCCTCAAGGAAGGTCCTACCTTGTTATGTGTTTCGATACTAGGGCATTTAATGCATTGCATTGGGGTATGGAGACCCATGAAAAGAAGTGTGCGAGCTGTACTTGAATTATTTCACATTTTGACTTAGCTATCTCTAATACATTGTTTAATTTAGATTATTGATTATTCGTTCCCTACCTGAAGAGGGTATGTTGAGAGGTTTACCATCCTCCCTGACCTTTCATAGAGTAGTCTTGCTTGGGGACAAGCAAGAGATAAGCATGGGGGCGTGATGAACCTCTATATAGTCCCATTTTTAGCCTCTATTTGACTCATTTCCTCCCGCGTTTTCACGTTCGATCGTGTTAAGGAATAGTCAAATCGGTCTCGTTTGGTGTACTTTTCACTCATATAACATCATTCCATATTTTCAGGAACTTTATTAAAGAAACGGAAAGATGAACAACATTTAGCAGAAAGGAGCGCCAAGGAGACGAGTTAAGCCGCAAAAAAGCGCCGCAGAGAAATCCCAACGAATCGAAACGACAATTGCGAACCGGGCCATGAAAGCCGACCAAGCGCAACCGGCTAGCCAAGTGGCACGACCGTGCCAAGTGGCACGCCAGTGTCGCTTGGCCGGTTTTAGGTGGTTCTTGCCCGAGTTTTGGCACAATCCCACCGTGCCTCTTGGCCTGACCGTGCCACCCCCGTTCCGCGTCACGACTTAAATTTTCCTTCGGGGCTATTTTTAAGGGGATTCAATTTTCTCTTTTCACAGACATTTTTAGGCGATTTTTAGGTTGGACATTTTGGTTTTTGGATTTCCATTGTTTTGTATGGAATTCATTGGCATCGAAGTTCGATCTACCTTTCAGCAACAATCGATTCAAGTTCATTTTCCCAATTCCTTCTCTTCTCTTTATTGTTATTTTAGGTTTTTGTGAATTGAATGTTGTTTGGTAGAATTGAAATTATGGTTGTTGATTGTGAAGTGATGTGTGGCTAAATTCTCAACTTGGGTTGGGATTAAAGCCGATTATGTTTAGTTGAATTATAGCCCCAATCCCTGACTTTCCTTGCTTTTGCGTTCATGATTTCTACTATGCACGTCACATGCTCGATGAAATGCTTGAGAGGGCATTCATGCATTATTACTTGGGCTTAGGAGAGCATTGAAAGACGGTACCTTCACTTAGCGCAAATTAGTAGACAATTAGGATTTTGATATGAAAATAATCAAGGTTCTAGTTGGGATTAGAGATTGTATATGTTGTAATCCTATGACCTTTAGTCCCATGAAAATAGGTGACTATAGTTTAGAATTAGTCTTCGACCCTTGAGAGAGGAAGGGGATGGACTTAATTGGCAATCTATTCACTCATGACGCATCTCTAAGATTGTTCAGCGGGGTCTGTAATTAGTTGAGCTAGCATAATCATACTGTTAATTCCAACTCAAGTGCTTTAATTCCCTCATTCGATTCTTAGTTGTCATTGAGTTCATTAGTTTAATCATAAACTCATATTTTGATTTGGCCTAGATTGGGTTAGTTGATTAGTTTTGGTAGTCGAATGCAAGTTCCTCGTGGACACGACCCGTACTTGCCGGTTGCTAGCTACAGCTACGCCGTGCACATATGGTAATTTTAACGTAATAAGTTTTTGGCGCCGTTGTCAAAGATCTCCTTCCTTTTGACATCAGAACTGGTCATTATACTCTAGACTAGGCCTTTTTATTTTTTCTTTTCGTAACTTTCAGTCATTCCTCATTCCTGCTTGAAACTGTTTACGCCTTGGTAGTGCTTGCTTTGTATGCGCAGGAGGAGTATGAGGGATCAAGACCTTATCCCCCTCGATCCTGAGATAGAAGCAGCCACACGCCGATGTAGCGGCGAAGCAAGAAGGAGGAAGAAAGAAGCAACGGTGATGGCCCAGGAAGACAATAGGGTGCTGCGGGACTATGCCCTACCGCAGACATCTGGCGTCACCTCATCGATTGTTAGCCCGGCGATTGAGGCTAATAATTTCGAGCTCAATCCAGCGCTCATCAGTTTCGTGGAGCGTGACCAGTTCGGCAGATATCCCTCGGGCAACCCCAATGCGCATCTACGCAAATTCCTTGCGAAGTGCGATACCATCAAACTCAATGGGGCGTCCGCCGATACTATTCGACTGCGGCTCTTCCCTTTCTCATTGAGGGACAGAGTTAGTGATTGGCTGCAGAACGAGGAGCCCAACTAGTTCACCACCTAGGAGGTTCTCTCCAAGGCCTTCCTCAACAAATACTTCCCACCAGGAAAAACTGTAAAGTTGAGGACAAAGATTACATCCTTCACCCAGCAGGAAGGAGAGCCCCTGTATGAGGCCTGGGAGAGGTTTAAAGACCTTCAGCGAAAGTACCCCCACCATGGAGTTCCTGACTGACTCCTAATTCAAACATTCTACAATGGGTTGGAGCAGTCAGTGAAAATCTCAATAGATGCTGCAGCGGGGGGCGCTCTCATGGGTAAGTCAATTGAGACGGCAAAGGCCTTGTTGGAAGAGATGGCTTCCAACAATTATCACTGGTCAAGTGAGCGAGCTGCACCAAAGAAAAGCGGTGGTAGATATGAGGTTGATGCTATAACGCACCTAGCCAATAGGGTAGATGCACTGGCACAGAAATTGGACAGAGTGGGTACTCCTAACCCAATTGAAGTACATGCCATTTGTGAGACGTGTGGTGCACAGGGGCATACTTCGGTTGACTGTTACAATGGCTCCTCTAGCATTGAACACCTCAACGCATTTTACAACTTCAACCCTCCGCCACAAAATAACCCCCACTCTACTAGCTATGGTCAGGGTTGGAAGAGTCACCCAAATCCCCCTTACAAAAACTCCAACCCTGACGCCCCGAATTCTGTCCAGCCACCTGGTTTCCACAACAGAACTTTCTACACTACTCCACCTCCTCTACCTTCTTAACCTACATCACTTCTGGAGAGTCTCATGGAGCTCTTCATAGTGACTCAGACTAAGACTAATGAAAGTCTTGGTGAATCGATCAATTTATTGACCTCAAGACTCGATACTATGGCTGTGCATCAGAAGACAAAGGACACCCAAATCGCTCAGATGGCTCAGCAAGTGAGCCACTTATCTTAGCCTCATGGGCATCTTCCAAGCCAGCCCGAGACTAACCCCCGAGGTCACGTCAATGCCATCTTCATGAAAGAAGAGGGGTTAGAGGAGAGCCCAGTGATGGTTCTCTGGGAGGTAGTCCCGTTCCTGATTCTGCAGGAAGAGAGGGGAAGAAGAGAAAAGAGCATCTGAGCTTTGCTGGAGAGCCTAGTTCTCCACCTCTTGCCTGCACGTACCAGCCTCCAGTGCCTTTCCCTCAGCAACTGGCATGGTCCAAGTTATCTCAGCTTGAACCTGGATTCGCGCAATTTCTGGAGACCGTACGTCGAATCTATGTCAGTAGCCCTTTCTTGGAAGCTCTTAAGGATGCACCTGCCCATTTGAAGTTTTTGAGAGAGCTCCTGTCCAAGAAGGGAGAACCTGGGGGTGCTTCAGTGGCCCCCATTAGCAGATCCTACAACTCTCTCTTACCGATGTAGTCCCTATCAAAACTGCAGGATCCTAGCAGTTTCTCTCCCCCATGCTGCATAGGGGATATGTAGATCAAGAGGGCCCTTTGCGATCTGGGCGCCAGTGTGAGCCTCATGCCCCTCTCTCTCTATAAGAAGCTGCGACTACGGGACCGCATGCCCACCAGCATGACTATTCACCTAGCAGATTGCTCCATTAGACAGCCTGTAGGCCTTCTGGAGGATGTTCTAGTCTAGGTGGGCACGTTCCCCATCCCCTGTGATTTCGTCATCCTTGACATGGATGAGGACTTCCCAGCTCCACTCATCTTAGGTCGGCCATTCCTTGCGGCCGCGGGGGCAGTAATTGATGTGTAGACAGGCACCATATCCTTCACCATATCTAGGGAGAGGGTGGATTTCAGTTTTCCTCCTCCCGCTCCACCTTAAGTGCCTGTCCTCCTTCCGCCTTATAAGGAACCTATCCCTATCTCCTTCTTCGATGCTGTTTCTGGGGTTGAGACGTTTGATGGAAATGGGGGTCCTCCCATACTGCTTGGATGTTCTTCTACTTTTTCTGCGGCCATCGCATTTCGTTTCGCGACCGCTTCTGCTTGTACTGGGAAGGTAGAGGATCCTACTTCACATTTCTACACCTCCCCCAGGCCACCTCTTGCATCGTTACCGTCTACTATTTGGAGGCAAGGGTCAAGCCACGAACCTTAAACAAGCGCTTCTTGGGAGGCAAACCAAGCCATTTATTGCTTTAAAAAAAAAGCCAAAAAAAAAAAACTAGTGTCGCGTTTCTCCCTCCCCTTTCCCTCTTTGGACCCTTGTGTTTACCCCTTCCATTGCTCTTTTTCTACATCCTTTTCATTGAGAACAATGAAAATCTCAAGTATGAGGGGGTGAGCTTATAGCTCTTTGAGAAGAATTGTGGACTTGGGGCGAGGGATGTATGATATCACTTGCACTCGCATCATATAGATAGGACTTCATATAGCTTCACTAGAATTGTTCTTACATTTTTCAGTTATTAGGCAATGTAGTTTAGAGCATATAGTTTACATTTTGCATCTCAAAAGGAGAAGTGATCGAGTTGGGTGTCCCTAAGCTTTCTAGGTACTACTTCTTACCCTTCTTCTCACTATCCTTTATATCTTTTATTGCTTTTCTTAGTTAGCTTTATTGCTTTTTAATAAATGTGTGCGAAAAGTCCTCTTATGAAGAGAAAACAAGGGGTGTTGATTGATTGATCTGATTAAGTTGTGTGTTAAAGTGTGGCCTGTTATGGTGTGAACTTTTGTAAATTGCGCTCTAACACTGCCATCTATATCTCCCCTGCCCTATGTTGTACGTCATTTTTCCCTTAAGATTCATGCGACTTGGCTTGATTGACCCCGATAAGTGGGATATACCTTAGAGTAAGTTGTGGGATTGTGGTAGACTTACCTGTGAGACTTTAAGCCTGATGACTATCCATTGCATATAGTCTCATTTTTGGTTCTTCATGTACGACTCACCTAGGACTGCATCTCTAGAACTTGGCCTTGTTCTCTTTGAAATCACATTTAGCATGTACATATATTAATATGATTGAGGCAGTTTTTATTCTATTTAGCCACATGAGCCAAAAGCCACCCATTAATATGTACTACCCTCTTTGCTAGCCCTCTGTGCCTTTCCCCTTCTCTTTGTTTTTGCCCCCTACACACTACATACTTGGCCTATCGATATTCTCCATATCCTTATCAAGGTCTAGTGGAGCGACACTTTCATGTTGAGTTGGGTTTGCTTTGAAGGTTAGTTCACCTTAGGTACGTTATTAGTGCCTTGTTTGAGAGGATTCGTGATCCAAGTTTGTGTTCCCTGTGCCATTGACATGTCTTTCTCCTTTCAAAGAAAAGAAATAGAAATGAATGGAAAAAAAAAGGAGGAAGCAAAGAAAAACAAAAGAAAAATGGAGAAGGAAAGAGAAAAAAAAAATATATATATATATATATACACATACATACATATATATATATATATATATATATATATATATATATATATATATATATATATATATATATATATATATATATATATATATATATATATATATATATATATATATATATATATATATATATATATATATATATATATATATATATATATAGAAAAGTTATGAATTAGGTGTTTGGCTTGGGAGTGTGACTATGAGAATGCTAAATTCCTCCCCTAAGTTTTTTTTTTTTTTTGCGGGGTTTGTTGCTCAAATTTTTAATTATGGTGTGAAGCTGTTGCCCCGACATTAGTTATGGAAGTGTTTTTTGGTCCCTAGTCCTCTGACTATTAGCTCCACTCTTCCCAAATTTATTCCACTTCTCACCCTTTGCCTTTGACCCCATTACATCCCTTTACAAGTCCTTATGATTTACATATTGCACTTTGTATTAAGCGGTGAAGAATTGAGAACTCTACCAAGCTTATGGTAGTTGCTTGACTGGGTATAGTATTGAGTGCACCCTGGCTACGCATTCTAAACATACTGAGAGAAGTATTCCACTTTGTCCTAAAGTGAGGTTTTACCAGTCCTGCTTACTCACCACTCATCAAAGAAGGTCCTGCCTTGTTATGTGTTTCGATACTAGGGCATTTGATGCATTGCATTTGGGTATAGGGACCCAGGGAAAGAAGTGTGCGAGCTGTACTTGAATTATTTCACATTTTGACTTAGCCATCTCTAATACATAGTTTAACTTAGATTATTGATTATTCATTCCCCGCCTAAAGAGGGTATGTTGAGAGGTTTACCATCCTCCCTGACCTTTCATAGAGTAGTCTTGCTTGGGGACAAGCAAGAGATAAGTATGGGGGCGTGATGAACCTCTATATAGTCCCATTTTTAGCCTCTATTTGACTCATTTCCTCTTACGTTTTCACGTTCGATCGTGTTAAGGAATAGTCAAATTGGCATCGTTTGGCGTACTTTTTACTCATATAACATCAGTCCATATTTTCAGGAACTTTATTAAAGACACGGAAAGATGAACAATGTTTAGCAGAAAGGAGTGCTAAGGAGACGAGTTAAGCCGCGAAAAAGCGTCGCACAGAAATCCTAACGAACCGAAACGACAATTGCCAACTGGGCCACGAAAGCCGACCAAGTGCCAACGGCTAGCCAAGTGGCACGACCGTGCCACATGGCATGGTCTGGCCGTGCCAAGTGGCACGCCAGTGTCGCTTGGCCGGTTTTGGGTGGTTCTTGCCCGAGTTTTGGCACGATCCCACCGTGCCTCTTGGCACCACCGTGCCACCCCCGTTCCGCGTCGCCACTTAAATTTTCCTTCGGGGCTGTTTTTAGGGGGATTCAATTTTCTCTTTTCACAGACGTTTTTAGGCGATTTTTAGGTTGGACATTTTGGTTTTTGGATTTCCATTGTTTTGTATGGAATTCATTGGCATCGAAGTTCGATCTACCTTTTAGCAACAATCGATTCAAGTTCATTTTCCTAATTCCTTCTCTTCTCTTTATTGTTATTTTAGGTTTTTGTGAATTGAATCTTGTTTGGTGGAATTGAAATTATGTTTGCTGATTGTGAAGTGATGTGTGGCTAAATTCCTAACTTGGGTTGGGATTAAAGCCGATTATGTTTAGTTGAATTGTTGCCCTAATCCCTGACTTTCCTTGCTTTTGCATTCATGATTTCTACTATGCACGTCACATGCTCGATGAAATGCTTGAGAGGGCATTCATCCATTATTACTTGGGTTTAGGAGAGCGTTGAAAGACAGTACCTTCACTTAGCGCGAATTAGTAGACAATTAGGATTTTGATATGAAAATAATCAAGGTTCTAGTTGGGATTAGAGAATGTAGATGTTGTAATCCCGTGACCTTTAGTCCCATGAAAATAGGTGACTATAGTCTAGGATTAGTCTTCGATCCTTGAGAGAGGGAGGGGATGGACTTAATTGACAATCTATTCACTCATGCCGCATCTTTAGGATTGTTCGACGGGGTCAGTGATTGGTTCAGCTCGCATAATCGTGCTGTTAATTCCAACCCGAGTGCTTTAATATTCTGTTCCCTCATTTGATTCTTAGTTGTTATTGTGTTCATTAGTTTAGTCATAAACTCATATTTTGATTTGGCCTAGATTGGGTTAGTTGATTAGTTTTGATAGTCGAAAGCAAGTTCCTCATGGACACGACCCGTACTTGCCGATTGCTAGCTACCGCTATGCCGTGTACTTGCCGTAATTTTAACGTAGCATAAGCATTTGTTCATTCATTACTGATGTCTTTTATTGCCTTTTTTTGACTTAAATACTACGTTGTTTGCAGTTTACTTTCCAACACAAATATAATGGTAAATATTTTTCTGTCATATTTTTCCTAAGATGAGAACCTTAGTTTCATTGATGCTATTCATAAGGTGACATCTGGGGCTGCTCTTTTATGCATTTATTCACAAATGTTAAGGACAAATTGAACATGTTAGGGCATTGGTATAAAGGATTCTCATATTTGACAACCACATAGTGCAACCCATTTTAGCAAAGGTCTACTCTTGCTTTTCCTCTGTCTTATTTGACTCCCTTAATCACAAGACCAGGAAATTTTTTCAATGAAATAAGATCAGGCGAACGGGTACATAGTGGAATTTGCTTAGATGCTTTTCATAGGGCAGAATTTAAAATTGAGAGGTAAACTATATAAATTAATTTGGTGAACATTTGCAGTTGCGTTGGTAAATTTCAGAGTTGAGGTTTTGTTTTATGTCCATTTTTATTTTTGGATAATGATGCATTTGATAACATTCGTGCAGTGAGATGTCCACTTCACGAACTATTCCCATCGGTGGCAATGTTAATGATCAAAGTATTAGTGACAAAGAGCAACATTCCTAGCATTCTGAGCCTGATCACGTGCAAAGTGATCCTTATGCGGTAGAGAGCACAAGAAGTTCTTACAATGTCACCTATGCATATTTTCTTTTTTGTTTCAACTTGCTTGTTATCATTTTGGGAAGTGTTGGTGTTATTGATTCTATTTGTATACTATTTATATATGTTATTGATTTTCAACATTGGTTAATTGTATTATGATATAAGACTATGCATTAACTTTTTGTATGAATAGAACACGTATTTAGGCAAGATACTTATTGTTAAGTGTTTGTAGTGATTTAGTTATGTGGTTCCATATGGGATGTCATAAGTGGTGGGCTATGGTGAATTAATGCTAAAATGTTGTAGTTTCAAGATGTATTCATACATCTAACCATGTTGTTTGCTTACTGTTTGATTTAGTGATAATAATGTGTGGCATTACACGCCTGGTGATATTGACCATTGTGTTTCTTTGATAAAAAATAAATTTGAATGATTCAACACCAGTCCTGACCAATTAATCCATTGATGCTGGAGGAGAGTGGGTTCTAGTTTGCGAGGGAGCGTCCTTTATACCTAAGTTGAAAATGAGGTTTCAAAACATTGATGATGCTCCAGCATTTTACAAGAGATATGCTAATTATGTGGGGTTTAGTGTTCGAAGGTTTTCCATCACAAAGAATAAGTTGCGGAAAATTTGGAAGGTCTTTGTGCAGTTGCCTTAGCTAATGCAATATCTAGAGCAACAGGGCATGTTGAGGAAAGAAAGGTTAAACGGAGAAGAGCTGAGACTATAGAAAGATGCAATGCATGTATGATTGTGAGCTCTACAAATGATGGTTAATTTGAAGTGTGTATTTCCTGTAGGTCATGTGCATCCTCTAGTCAGCCCGAGCCGAAGATAGTTCTTACGATCTTCTAGGAACATCAGTTCTATTCACAAGGACTTTATTCGCAAATATGGGAGAGCATACACCTGGAAAAACTGACCTGAGACCCGAAATTCAAAGCAAATGACCCGGATCCATACCCGAACCGGTACCTGAAATGAAATGAACTGAGTTGGACCCGAATACCCGAAGTAAATCGATCCAGAACCGAACAAAATCTGAATTGTAGCATGACCTGAAATGACCCACACTCGAAATGACACGACCCAATTCAAACCCGATCCGTAGTGACCCGACCCGAAATGAGCTGAAAACGGACAACCCGGAGCCGAACCGAACCGTACACGATTTAAAACCGATCCGATTCTCACCCTATTCAATTTTACCCAAATAAGTAGTAGCTTTTTGGGTTTTAGTCTTTTCTCTTGTGGCGGGAATTTTGACTTTTTCAAACTCAATTAGTTGAGTTTAGGTGGGAAAAGAAAAACAACCTAAGAGGGAATTTTTACAAATGAAATCAATTAAAAACTTAAGTGGAAAAAATAAAATAGTTGATAGTTTTAAGTTTTTAAAATATTTTGTCACAATAGGAATTTAGTAAAGATAAGTATAATTAACAATCTATCAAACTCATTAGGATGTAGCAGTCCTATTTTACTATTTGATTCAGTTAATGACTTAATGCAATGCATGCTATGATTATAAATTTATAATAACATTCTATGACTACTGTCAAAAATTCCGCACTATTGATCTACGATTCTAAATCATCTTCATAACATGTTTAATTCTACAAAATCATATTCAAGAATGTAGCATTGCATATGACCTCATATTAATGTGACTCATTTGAATTTTGGACAATTAAATTCCAAGTCCCGAGTTTTAATAACGAGCATCCACAATCATATAAATGTAATGCTAATTGACATATACTCATATATTGTCGCTGCTTTTTAGTTTTGACTCATCGAACAAATGCAGATCAAGTTATTAATCTCACCAAGACAAATATTTGAATGTTGAATGCATGATCACTTAACGAGCTATCAAAGAACATTGATTCGATTACTAAAAATATCGACTTGAACCAACCTGTTTCTATGTACCAACTCCAAATATGACAAACGTGAAGTTATAAACCAACAACCGGGTCTAAATAAAATTTTCATTATTTTCTTTCTTTTTTTTTCATTTTTCAAGGTATATTTTGGTTTTGGGGCTCACAAATGAGACCATTGACAAATGATTTACGTTAGGTTGGTCCACTTATTTTGTCATCGCTTGAACACAATTGAAATGACTAAAACTAAACTTAACGATACATAATCCTTTGGATAATTACATCGTGCATTTGATGTAGGATTAGGGATGAGTTCTATACTTGTATTTGTAATTCACTAGCTTTCTTAGTAAGTTTAGAATATATATATATATATATATATATATATATATATATATATATATAAAATCAATTAATCATTAATGAATGAATTAAAAGATAAATGTAGAATAAATGGGTTTGTCTAGTTAAATGATTTTTATCCTTTAAATGCAAGTTAAGAGTAAAGAAATAAAGATGGTTACATTAAAAACATACAATGATTCGAAATTAGTCTAACTTGATTTATACCGGAT